>RXID01006206.1:0-11555 GCA_005019695.1 Trichopus zeylanicus subsp. travancoricus
CACATTACTAGTGCTACTCTAACTACTACTACCCCTATCACTACTACAACAGCTACACCTACTACGACAGCTACTACTACTATTATTGCTACTAATACTAATAGTACTACCAACAGTACTACAACAGCTAATACTAATACTACGAGTAATATTACTACTACCACAACAACAACAACAACTACCACTACTAATAATACTACACCTGCTAAAACAACTACTACTAATTCTGCTACTAGTACAACTGCTATTGCTATTACTTCTACTACTGCCGCTACTACTACTAATACTACTACTACTACAACTACTACTCCTTCTACAACTGCTACTACTATTACTACTACTATTACTAGTATAACTGCTATTGCTATTGCTACTCCTACTCCTACTCTGACTGCAATTACACCTACCAGTACTACGACTACTATAACAACAATAACTATTTCTGCTCTTACTACTACTGCTACAACTGCTACTGCTCTAACTTCTACTACTGCTGCTACTACTACTAATACTACTACTATTACTAATACTACTTATACTCCAACGTCAACTGCAACTGCTACTCCTACTCCTAGTCTGACTGCAACTACACCTACTAGTACTACTACTACTACTACTACAACTACTGCAACTACTACTAATCATGCTGCAACTATTGCTACCACTACGCCAACTATTACTACTACTACAACTCCTACAGCTACTACTACTACAACTGCTTCTACGACAACTACACCATGTCCTACTACTACTACTATCACTTTTACGACTACTCCTACTCGTTCTATTGCTACTACTACTCCTACTAATACTACTCCTACAACTACACCTACTGCTACTCCTACAACAACTACTCCTACTAGGACTACTTTTCCTACTACTAATACTACTACTCATACTACTACTACTACTAATACTACTACTCCTACGACTACTACTACTATTGCCACTACAACCTATACTATTACTACTACTACTACTCCTACTCCTACTCTAACTTCTACTGCTACAACAACAACTACTACAACTACTATTACTTCAACTGCTACTGCGACTACTACTATTGCTATAGGAACTCCTACTACTCCTACTTCTACAACTGCGACTACTGCTATTCAATATCAACTACTTCTAGTACTACTACTACTGCTGCTATAATTGTTGCTACTACTATTGTTGCTGCTACTGCTACTATCACTGCTATTACTACTGCTACTACAACTATAACTACTACTGCTACCATTATTAATAGTTCTAATACTACTACCACCATTACTACTACTTCTACTACTACTATACTACTTTACTACTACTACTATTATTACTACTGCTACCACTATTACCACTACTCCAACTCCTACTTTTACAACAACAACAACAACTACTACTACCGCAACTACTACTAATCCTGCTGCAACTACTGCTACCACTATGCCAACTATTACTATCCTACTACAACTCCTACTCCTACTCCCACAACTACTATTAGATCTCCTCCTCCTCCTAGTACTACTACTTGTACTACTTCTGCAATTGCTGCTATGACAACTACACCTCATCCTACTCCTATTACTACTACTACTACACCGACTCCTACCACTATTACTACTACTCCTACAGCTACTACCACCACTACTACTCATATGGGCTAAAAGTTCACAGTTACCATAATTTGCCAAGGATAAATTCCCGTATTAGGTTAAACATGGCAATTCCTTACTGGATTAAAACAATGCTTCAGGATCATACAGGTGTGCCCTTGGGCTTACTCACGGCCACTCGCCTTCACTGCCAAGTTAGGACCTGTCCTTTTTCCTTACACACAGCTCTTCACCCAGTCAGTAAAAACCATGCGTAATTCTAATCCGCAAATTACCACAAAGGAAAAGATAGCACTTATGAAATCTTAACACAACATCTTAACACAGTAGTGAAAATCAGGATTTGGGTAAGTACGACCCTTACCTCGCACTCTTGGCACCTTGACCTCTTAGGGGTTCTACTCCGCCATATCTTTAGCTAGCTCTGATACCATGAAATCGACCTTCCTAACGCCGGCGATGCTCGCCGAATCGTTCGAGGTCGCGGAAGCTCTTTTTCAAGGAGGAAAGTAGCAACAAGAAATAAGGAGAAGATATGGAGAAACTCTCGGATTCTTATTGCTAAATTCACACAATACTTGGATTTCTAAGATTTCTGCGATGTTCATTTACAATGGAGGCGTGCCCCTTATATAGAGGGCACGGTGATGTAAGCGCTCACATCAGCTGGTGATATGAGCTAAGCGCTTACATCAGCATAATAGTTACCTATACTAAAGTAGGCCTATAGCCTTTACATAAGACTCCAAGGGAAGTCTTGTCCTAGGCGTAGCCTTTATATCCTAAGGCGTAGCCTTTACAGAAGACTCCAAAAGATATCTTATCCTAAGGCGTAGCCTTTATATCCTAAGGCATAGCCTTTACAGAAGACTCCGAAAGACGTCGCTGTCATAGGCTGGTAGCTCGTCCTTTGGCTAGGCTCGTCCTCTTGCTAGGCTTTGACTTCTTATTTCCTAGCTCTCGCTACTACTGTACTGTACAACAGGATTCTACTTTCCTGTATTAGCTTCTATACTTCCCACCACGCTCCGTCTGCTTACGGGACAGTGGCTTTGTACAGTGGGCTGCCGTCTTCTTTGGCCAGTTACGTTTCCCACCACGCTCCGTGTGCGGCTGGGAGAGGGAAAAGAGGCTGGTCCTGGAAACGGCGTCTTGGACTAGTCGGAGGGTATTCTGGAGCTGCTGGTCTATCTGGGCCATTGTAGGGTACCAGGTGGCCCAAAAGTGATCCTGGTAGCTGAGTCGTTCGCACTCCCATAGTTTGCTGGTGTGGAGATTACACAGTTGCCGAAGTGCTATGATTGCTGTTGCTGCTGCTGTACGGATATCCTGCTCATTTGCAGGGAACCCTGCAGTTGTAGTAGCATCTCGGCTAGGTCCTGCCACTCCTTGTGTGCTGGGGCTGCTTGGACTTCTTGAATTGCCGTGGCCACGAGCTCCAGAGTTTCGAGGTCTTCTTCTGCTGGCCATCCTGCACAGACTAGAGAAGAAAGTAATCGTGACAAGGAGTCAGCGAGTTGATTATCCTTGCCCTCGATGTGTTCGAAGTGTACCGGGATCCCTATCCCAGTAATATAGTCTGTAAAGGCGATCCAGCGTATCCTGGAAGGCTTGTGATTCGGAGACTTGTTGAAGAAGCTAATTATAGCTTGGCAGTCGGTCCGAATCGTTAGTTCCTTTCTATCCAAGTAGTAGATCTTTAGTGCTTCCAGTGAGTTCATCACCGCATAGATCTCCGCATCGATAGTGGATTTGATGGGGTTAAACTTTCCCGCTTGCGTAAGCACACACATGTTCTGTGGATTTCGGATCATATTTCTGCGGCTTCCATTTGCAGATGCCCCCCCATCCTTCCATGCAGCCATCTGTTTCTAGAAGGATGTAGCTCTCTGTAGGGGGTACTTCCAAGTCCGGTAGTTGCTGGACTAATTTTTTAATCTGGCCCACTAGAGCCCAATCCTGTTGGTTCATTTTCTTTTCTCCAGTTGGGCTGGTTTTTGCATACAGTGGGCTGAGGAGCCTTCCCAAGTTGGGAATGTAATTCCTGGCATAATTGAGGACGCCTAACCAGGAACGAAGCCCCTTCTTGGTCATGAGTGATTTATTTTGTACCTCCGTGATTTTCTTGATCACGTGAGGCTGCAGCCGGATCCTTTGGTTCCCGATGATGGCACCTAGGAACTCCACTTCTGTTACCGCTACCTTCATTTTTGTAGGACTCAGGACGAGCCCATGCTCCTCACAAATATCGAGCATGATGTTCAGGTGCTTGGCATGCTCTGCTTCTGTCTGTGAGAAAACAAGAATATCGTCAATGTAGACGGCAATGAAGTTTTCTGTACCTTTGAAGCAATGGTCCATTTTTCGTTGGAATACGGCTGGGGCATTCTTCAGGCCGAACGGCATGACCAACCATTCGTATAGGCCAGAGGGGACCCAGAATGCGGTCCATTCAATAGAATCTGGGTGCATGGCCACCTGATGGAAACCACTTTTCAGGTCAAACTTAGAGTAGACCTTGCTGTGGCTTACCCTCCTTAGGATAGTATTGATCCCTGGGAGGCTGTATTGGTCTTTGTTTGTAAGGTCATTCAGACGCTTGTAGTTGAAGACCATTCTCTCTTTTCCTTTTTCCTCTTTGCCTGTAGTCGGGTCGACGATTGTTCCTGACCTTACGATGAAGGCCGTTGTCCTGTGCCGACTCCTACTTGGCCGGATGACTCCCATGGTCAGTAGGGCTTCTACGTGCCTTTTGAAGGTGTCCTGCAGTTGTGGGGTGACATGCTTCATAGGACGATCTTCTATAACAAAGTCTGGATTTTTGATATCCAGATGGCACACCACTTTGTTCTTTGCCCAGTGCTTTAACGGGTTTTCGCCAATAAACCCTGCTTCTTTCAGCCTTGTTATTACTGGTTGAAATTTTTGGAGGAAGGACTCCCTGCTGAGCCCTGTATTGTAGTATACTGATTGCTGGATATCAATATACTCTTCTTCCTCCAGCTCCAATTCTTCTACGGCGGCGGCCACCGATGCTGTGGGAGTAGTGCTGATAACAGTTAGATTTTTATAGAAGGTTACGATGTTACCTTCTATCCGAACTCCTCCTTGCATGGCTTTTATAAAGTTGCATCCAATTATCATCTGGATGCCATCACCTAGCTCCATTTTGAAGCTGTAAGTGTAGGGGATCTTGAAGCTGTTATCCCCAATATGCATCCTTCCACCTTTTAGCTTTTTTGTCCGCCGATTGCTTTGAGTTTATCCCGCTGAATTGTACCACGAAGCTATTTTTCTCCAGTGCTTCGGGTGGTACTGAAGCTTCATCAATACAGCAGGTTGTTGCTCCTCTGTCTAGTATGGCTCTGACTTGGAACCTGGGAATGTTAGGTATTTCAAGTTCAACATTCATGTTGTAGAGCATATTCTTTACTATTTTTGGTCCAGGCTTCGGTTGAGCCTCTCCTTCAGCTGTTGTCTTGTAGACACTTTCCTGTAGTAGGATACTGGTGCACTCAAGTTCCTTGCTTGCTTCTGCTTCCTTTTCTTTCAGCTTCTCAGAGTCTTTTTGCAGGCTTGCTCCTAGTTCCAATTCCTTGACTCTTTCTTTGTAGTAGCCCACCTCCTTCTCCAGTCGTTCAATTTCCCCTTCACACCTTTCTTGCATCAGCCTCTGGTTGGGGAATGGCTCTGGTGGAGCAGGTGTAACTGGGACCGCTGTTTTAAAGTAATAGGGTCCACATAGGTTACAGGCAGTAACCTTGCATTTGGGGCAATGAATCCTTGCCCGCTGCATTGTTTGGATCTTGCAACACATGCACTTTTCTTCTTGTGGCTGCACGAAGTCATTATGCTGCCAAGAATGAGAACATTTTCCTTGGAAGTAAGGCAGCGTTACCTGAGGGCGATACCCTCCTTCTCGTTCTCCCAGAACACAAACTGCTTTCTCCTGCTCAGGTGGGTCGAGGGAGCTGTGCAGACTTTTGGTTGATAAAGAGGAGTGACGGTTCTTTTTGCGTTCTGCTTCTTGCAGTTCTTGTAGATACTGCGCATTAAAAGGGATCTCCACATAGTTGGTGTTGTGAAAAGGCCTGTAATAAGAAGAGGTTAGAGGGTAATCGTCTCCTCTGGTGAAGTACTCCTCCTCCGGAGCCTCGTACTCATAAGGTTGTTGGTAGCTTTGTTGGTCCTGATAACACCAATTGTAGTAGTCTTCCCGTGGGGTAGGCAGGTAGGAAGCCATCAGCTTTCAAGTACTAGTTCTCGGGCCTCTTGTTTTGAAAGGGGGCCTGCTGTCTAGGACTGCAGTTGTTAAAGTCCTCAGAGAAACCTCGAGCCTCGAGATCTCTTGTGTGCAAGCTTGATGCAGTGCAAAGAGTTGTTTCAAGTTCCTTAAGTTAACTTCTGATGCAATACAGATTTTGTAGTAAATAACAGCCAAGTTCTAACAGACAAGTTCTAAGCTAGTTGATTGGTGGAAACTTTTGTGACTAAAGCAAGGTCAAGATACTCAAGGCTAGAGGTTCGGGAACGTTCATACCCCTCCTGAATGGATTTTTCCCATGCTTCAGACATATGGGCAAAAAAGTTCACAGTTACTACAATTTCCCAAGGATAAATTCCAGTATTAGGTTAAACATGACAATTCCTTACTAGATTAAAGCAATGCTTCAGGATCATACAGGTGTGCCCTTGGGCTTACTCACGGCCACTCGCCTTCACTGCCAAGTTAGGTCCTGTCCTTTTTCCTTACACACAGCTCTTCACCCAGTCAGTAAAAACCATGCTTAATTCTAATCCGCAAATTACCACAAAGGAAAAGATAGCACTTATGAAATCTTAACACAACATCTTAACACAGTAGTGAAAATCAGGATTTGGGTAAGTACGACCCTGACCTCGCACTCTTGGCACCTTGACCTCTTGGGGGTTCTACTCCGCCATATCTTTAGCTAGCTCTGATACCATGAAATCGACCTTCCTAACGCCGGCGATGCTCGCCGAAGTTCCGAGGTCGCGGAAGCTCTTTTTCAAGGAGGAAAGTAGCAACAAGAAATAAGGAGAAGATATGGAGAAACTCTCGGATTCTTATTGCAACTTCTCAAGTTTCTGCGTTTTCTAGGATTTCTGCGATGCTTATTTACAATGGAGGCGTGCCCCTTATATAGAGGGCACGGTGATGTAAGCGCTCACATCAGCTGGTGGTATGAGCTAAGCGCTTACATCAGCATAATAGTTACCTATACTAGAGTAGGCCTATAGCCTTTACATAAGACTCCAAGGGAAGGCTTGTCCTAGGCGTAGCCTTTATATCCTAAGGCGTAGCCTTTACAAAAGACTCCAAAGGATATCTTATCCTAAGGCGTAGCCTCTATATCCTAAGGCATAGCCTTTACAGAAGACTCCAAAAGACGTCGCTGTCATAGGCTGGTAGCTCGTCCTTTGGCTAGGCTCGTCCTCTTGCTTAGGCTTTGACTTCTTATTCCGTAGCTCTAGCTGCTACGTACTGTACAACAGGATGCTACTTTCCTGTATTAGCTACTATACTTCCTGGAAGTATAGAAGCTAATACAGGAAAGTAGAATCCTGTTGTACAGTACAGTAGCAGCTAGAGCTATAAAATAAGAAGTCAAAGCCTAGCAAGAGGACGAGCCTAGCCAAAGGACGAGCTACCAGCCTATGACAGCGACGTCTTTTGGAGTCTTCTGTAAAGGCTATGCCTTAGGATATAAAGGCTACGCCTTAGGATAAGATCTCTTTTGGAGTCTTTTGTAAATGCTACGCCTTAGGATATAAAGGCTATGCCTAGGACAAGACTTCCCTTGGAGTCTTATGTAAAGGCTATAGGCCTACCCTAGCATAGGTTACTATTATGCTGATGTAAGCGCTTAGCTCATACCACCAGCTGATGTGAGCGCTTACATCACCGTGCCCTCTATATAAGGGGCAGGCCTCCATTATAAATGAACATCGCAGAAATCAAAAAATAATCCAAGTATTGTAAGCAATCGTGTGAATTTAGCAATAAGAATCCGAGAGTTTCTCCATATCTTCTCCTTATTTCTTGTTGCTACTTTCCTCCTTGAAAAAGAGCTTCCGCGACCTCGGAAACTTCGGCGAGCACCGCCTGCGTTAGGAAGGTCGATTTCATGGTATCAGAGCTAGCTAAAGATATGGCGGAGTAGAACCCCCAAGAGGTCAAGGTGCCAAGAGTGCGAGGTAAGGGTCGTACTTACCCAAATCCTGATTTTCACTACTGTGTTAAGATGTTGTGTTAAGATTTCATAAGTGCTATCTTTTCCTTTGTGGTAATGTGCGGATTAGAATTAAGCATGGTTTTTACTGACTGGGTGAAGAGCTGTGTGTAAGGAAAAAGGACAGGTCCTAACTTGGCAGTGAAGGCGAGTGGCCGTGAGTAAGCCCAAGGGCACACCTGTATGATCCTGAAGCATTGTTTTAATCCAGTAAGGAATTGCCATGTTTAACCTAATACGGGAATTTATCCTTGGGAAATTACGGTAACTGTGAACTTTTAGCCCATATGTCTGAAGCATGGGAAAAATCCATCCAGGAAGGGTATGAACGTTCCCGAACCTCTAGCCTTGAGTATCTTGACCTTGCTTTAGTAACAAAAGTTTCCACCAACCAACTAGCTCATAACTTGTCTGTGATTTACGACAAAACCTGTATTGCATCAAGAGTTAACTTAAAGAATTTAAAACAACTCTTTGAACTGCATCAAGCTTGCACACAAGAGATCTCGAGGCTCGAGATTTCTCTGAAGACTTCAACAACTGCAGTCCTAGACAGCAGGCCCCTTTCAAAACAAGAGGCCCGGGGACTCGTACTTGAGGCGTTCAGGCAACAACCCCAGCAAAGAGAACCAGGCGACAGCCTTGAACGGCTGGACAAGCTTCTCCAACAGCACGAGAGGCGCACACGAAGGCCTCAGGAGGCACGAGGCAAAGTAAGGGTCTTTCGGGATCCTTACCAAATACTAGCTGAGGAAGTGCAAAAGCTTGGAGGCGATGGCCCCAGGAACCAACACCCAGTTGGTTTACAAAGGGCTACCTAGCCCAGCACCATCTCCGATGTGCGAAGATCAGATTCGGGGATACCGGAGGAGCCAAAGGCACCTTCATACGGCACAACAAACAACCAGGAGAATGGGTAGACTCCTGATGGGGAGAAACACCCCCCAAGACACACTAGAGCAGCAGATCGATCCTCAGGTACAATTAAAACTATCAATGCAGGAGAGAGCTGCCATAGTTCCAGCGGAGGTCCTGTACCACTCCCGGAAGGACGATGTGCACCATCGGGTGTACACACATAGATCGGAGGAGGCAATCCTCTGTGTCGACAGTGACCAGGTAGACCTCCCATTCATACAGGTGGAAAGCTACCATCAACTACGGCAAAGCGGGATGCAGTACATACACCTCGGTGTGCTGCAACTTCGACTCCAGATCCTACACCGACAGGAGGTTGGTACAATGGCCCTGGTCGTCTTCCGTGACAACCGGTGGGAAGGAAACAAAGCACTACTGGCCACGATGGAGGTGGACCTAGCAAAAGGCAGTCAACTGGTATACGTTATACCAAACGTCATGATGACTGTCAAGGACTTCTACAAGCACATACAAGTCTCTATCCTAACTAAGGGATACGAGAACTGGCAAAGTGGTGAGTCCAATTTATTAATCACTAGAGGCATGGTAGGACGGCTCTCGAATACCCCAAACGTAGGCTTTGCCTACGAAATTCAAGGAGTCGTCGACTACCTAGCAAGCCACGGAGTACACGCCCTCCCAGGACGTAGGTACTCAGCAGAGGCGCTGCAAGGACGCAGCTGGACTGTCCGACCAACGAAGCTATCCGCACCGACTCAACCTGAGGAGGTCATGAGCAGGAGCCTCCTTGATGGGAGCATCTCTCTGCGGTTCGGAAGCTACAAGCCGGCAGAAATGCCAAGAAGATCCTGCTACCTCCCAAGAGATGAGGAGGCATTCAATGACGAAGAGGAGCTCAGAACTCCTCATATAATTGCCGTCCTACTGGAGGAAGATGAAGAAGAAAGTGATGACGAAAGTTACTTTCATCAGCTCTGTAAAGAGGGGTTCCCTGAAGGAGAAGGAGAGATGGAATATCCAATCAGAGCCCCAAAGTGGGATGTATATCCCGACGAGGATGAAGATCCTCCTGAAGGCAGAAGGGACGTGCTTTCCAAACAACCAGATGAAGTCTGGGACACACTAGGGGAGCCTAGTGGGAGGTACGACTACTATGTCAAATACACTCCCCCAGAGTCATTCTACTATGGCCCCCCCGAACCAACTGGATGGGGAGACATAGATGACAAGAAAGAGCCTGATGAGGAGGAACCAGCCAGCATACTTTCTGAAAAGCATGAGGAAGAAGGTAACACTTGTCCCCCTCATAGTGCTACTGTTATTGCAGCAGGCATTGAAGAGGAAGTACCGGAGATGGAGTACCCTGCCCTGCGGAAACTAGCCCAAAGGCTATCTGAGAGGTTGTACACAAGTACACTAACCTCGGCAACATCTCCGAGCGGACCGTACATGCCCCCCACAGATGCTTCAATGGAACCAGGACCCCCAGGTTACCCACCAGCGGCCAACACGACTCCAGCAATATCCAGAATAACAACGGAGTCTGGGCAGCGGAACCAAGGAAGTTTCCAAAGAGGCTTCAACAATGAAAGATGGACCCTACCGTCCGCACAGCAGAACGAAGGAGCCCTCTTGATAATACCCGAACAGCTCGGGCTATTTGAGGAAATATTTGCAAGATGGGAAACCATCACGAGGAACCATGTTGCCGCGCAAGGATTCACTGATGCGCGAGACAAGATTGAATACATGGAAAACCTCCTAGGGGAAACAGCCAGGCTTGCATGGGTGCAATGGCATATGCTATATGGCGCAGAATACCAAGCCATTATTACAGCCGGAGGAGGAAGGGATGGCACTCAAAACATCCTTTCCCAGATGAGAAGAGTCTTCTCATTGGAGGATCCAGCCCAAGGTTCAATATTGGCTCAAGACACGGCGTACCGGGACTTGGAAAGACTTTCATGTACAAACATGAAAGATATCCTTTTATACATGAATGACTACCTCAGGTTAGCTACCAAAACCGGAAGGTTGTTTATAAGCACGGAGCTATCTGAGAAATTCTGGTTAAAAATGCCGGGAGACATTGGCCGAAGAATGAAGGCGGCCTTCGATCAGAGGTATCCTGGAGTAAACATCGGTGTAATACCCAGGATACTATTCGCCTACAAATACCTGGAGAAGGAATGCAAAGACGCCGCATTCAAAAGATCCCTCAAGGATCTTTCCTTCTGCAGCAAGATCCCGATCCCAGGCTACTACACCACAGAAAAGAAGTACGGGGTCAGAAAGGCGAAGACATACAAAGGAAAGCCGCACGACACCCACGTGCGCATTGAGAGAAGGAAGCACCTTGTGCGCAACAGACGCTGCAAGTGCTACCTCTGCGGAGACATGGGGCATTTTGCCAGAGAATGCCCTAATGACAGAAAGAATGTGAAAAGGGTTGCCATCTTCGAGCAACTAGATGTTCCAGATAATTATGACTTAATATCTGGGCAGGAAGGCGAAGACCAGAGTGATGCAATTTACAGCATCTCAGAAGGGGAGGATCCTCAGAACCTCCACAACTCCCTCCGCCCACTCATACAAAATGAAGTCATATATGTTCTGCAGGAACTCGAAGAAGGATGCCAACCGCAAAAGGAAAGGTGCACTAGGCATGACAACGGGCCAAGCTCCATTACCCCAACAACAAATACTTCTCCCCTGGCACAAGAAGAGTACCTAGCAAAGCCCGTAGGTGAAGCAGTTCTAACCTCCGGAAGGGGCCCCGAGGAGAAACTACACTTCCTTGCATTCAGGCTAGATGGAAAAA
>RXID01006212.1:0-10601 GCA_005019695.1 Trichopus zeylanicus subsp. travancoricus
GGGAACTAGATCATTATGCCACTTGCTCATATAGTTAAGAATGAGGAGGTATGCATTGTCAACTTGGTATAATTTGTTATTCTTACATATAAAATTTAATGGATTTTAATAGGGCTTAATAGGCCTTAACAGGCTTACTACAATTTTAATGGACTGAATTTTAAACAAGCTTAATATAAAAGTTAACTGGCCTTAATGGGTCTCAGCCTATCGTAAGTCGGTATAAGCTAACCTTGAGCCCGTCTAAGCCCTGTTGAGTTTTAGATGTCTTGAACTCTAATTAGAGTTTGAGTTGAAGTAGAATCCAAAGTTGGATTTAAATTTATATTATTAGGAGTTGTAATTGTGTAAACTCAGGCCCAATAAGAGTCTATAAATATACTATAATATATAGCACTTATGTGTGGCGTAGTATTGAGATTGAACTAGAGAGAAATAGAGAGAGAGGAATAGAGAGAATAGAGAGAAGAGAAAGAGAGAGAGTGTTGGCTCTCGTGTGTGGGTCTTTCTAGTGCTTCTCGGTGGTCTCTCGTGGTGGTTCCTCGTGGTCCTCTCTTGGAGATTCTCTCTGAAGGTGGAGGCGTTGCCGAGGCTTGGAGAAAGAGTTTAGTTGAGTAAGAAAGAGTGAAGTCCTTCTTGTAAACTCTTGTAAAAGCCTTTATCTATTGATAGTAGATCTCCCGTTGTCTTATCTTGTTATTTTCTTTTATCTTGTATTACTTCTCGTTTCTTGTGTTGTTTGAGAACAAGGTGATCCGTGAAACTTCTGCTGCGAATCCCAACAATTGGCATCAGAGCCTAGAAGCAAACAACCAAGATGGCAAAGTCCTTACTCGAGGTGGAGAAGTTTGACGGCAAAATAAATTTTGCCTTATGGCAAAAGAAGATGAAGGCGGTTCTTACTTTTCAAGGTCTACAAAAGACGTTAGAGGGAAAAGAAAAGAAGTCGGTCAAGATAAGTAATGAAGACTGGGAGGAGATAGATCAAAAGACATTGAATTTAATTATTCTAAGCCTGACTGATGAGGTTTTGTACAATGTCATTGACGAAGAGACGACGATGGACATCTGGACAAAACTCGAGAAGTTGTACATGTCAAAAAGCCGCACGAACAAGTTCTATCTGAAACAACAGTTGTACGGACTGCGTATGAGCGAAGGTACAACTATATTACATCACCTAAATGCTTTCAATAAGATTATCAATGATTTGCTGAAAGTTGATGTGAAGTTTGAAGAGGACGATAAGGCGCTGATTCTCCTGATGTCTCTTTCTGCTTCGTATTATCATATTGTGACCACAATTCTTTATGGTAAAGAAACTCTTAAGATGGAAGATGTGACAACTAGTCTTCTTTCTAATGAGAGAAGGAGAAGCTCCAACATTAATATGGAGTTTGGTGAAGGATTGGTGACTC
Organism: Trichopus zeylanicus subsp. travancoricus; assembly: GCA_005019695.1. Classification (NCBI taxonomy): domain Eukaryota; kingdom Viridiplantae; phylum Streptophyta; class Magnoliopsida; order Dioscoreales; family Dioscoreaceae; genus Trichopus; species Trichopus zeylanicus. The sequence goes on from RXID01006212.1 coordinate 1,419, forward strand.
ACGAAAGAGGAAGATTAAGAGAGCGTGGAGAAGGCAAGCAACGGTCCAAATCAAAATTGAAGGCGAAAGTACAATGCTATTTATGTAAGAAGTATGGCCATATTAGACGGTATTGCCCAGAACGTGGGAAGATAGAGTCCTCCAATACGACGACGGTAATAGCGGATGATACTTCTGATAATAGTGCGGATGGAGATGTTCTTGCAGTATCCGCAGAAATCGACACTTCTGGTAAGTGGGTTTTAGATTCTGATAGTTCTTATCATATTTGCTCCAGAAAGGATTGGTTTACTTCTTATGAGGAGAATAAGAAAAAAAGTACTGTTTGGTTGGGCGATAATTCAGCCTGTGAGATCGCCGGTGTGGGAACAGTTAAAATCCAGATGTTTGATGGAGCAATTCGAACTCTTACTGGGGTGAGGCATGTCCCCAAGATGCGAAGGAATCTAATTTCACTTGGTGTACTGGACTCAAAAGGCTGTAATTATTCAGCAAGAGATGAAGTCATGAAGGTGACACGTGGTATTAGAATCCTGATGAAAGGTGAGAAGTGTGACAATGTTTATCGATTGATAGGGAACACCATTGCAGGTGGAGTTCCGATGGCTACAATAGTGAAGAGGAAGCACGATACTCGAAGTAATTTGATGTCTCCTCAAATTACTTTTACTACAACAGCAGACACAGGTCATCCAAAAAAACTTCCAAAAGTACAAAACTGTAGGCATGAAGAACAAATTCGAGGTTGGCTCAAGTTCACATCTTGAAATTAGCTGAATAAGCTAGTAGCCCAGGGGCAGGGGCTGGATGAGAGATGACGGCTGACGATTCGTGATGATGGCACGCCCGAGTTCAAGCCAAGGTGGAGATTGTTGAGTTTTAGATGTCTTGAACTCTAATTAGAGTTTGATTTGAAGTAGGAATCCAAAGTTGGATTTAGATTTATATTATTAGGAGTTGTAATTGTGTAAAACTCAGGCCCAATAAGAGTCTATAAATATACTATAATATATAGCACTTATGTGTGGCGTAGTATTGAGATTGAACTAGAGAGAAATAGAGAGAGAGAGAGGAATAGAGAGAATATAGAGAAGAGAAAGAGAGAGAGTGCTGGCTCTCGTGTGTGGGTCTTTCTAGTGCTTCTCGGTGGTCTCTCATGGTGGTTCCTCGTGGTACTCTCTTAGAGATTCTCTCTGAAGGTGGAGGCGTTGCCGAGGCTTGGAGAAAGAGTTTAGTTGAGTAAAAAAGAATGAAGTCCTTCTTGTAAACTCTTGTAAAAGCATTTATCTATTGATAGTAGATCTCCCGTTGTCTTATCTTGTTATTTTCTTTTATCTTGTATTACTTCTCATTTCTTATGTTGTTTGAGAATAAGGTGATCCGTGAAACTTCTGCTGCGAATCCCAACATAAGCCCACATGGGCTAGACTCATTGATAGCCCTATTCATGAGTGTGTTGATAAGTAACAATTTTAATAGGTCAGTAGAGAGACTATACAAAAAATCAATTGGTGGCTATTTTTTTCACAAAAAGACTATTTTATTGTTTAAAACTAAATATAAGTATGAAAAATTAATTATTTTTATTTTAAATTTATTTTTAAAAGTGGTTGGAAATAATTCACTTGTAACAAAAATATATTTTGAAAATATAATTCTTTACGTAAAATATTATTTTATTTAATTTTTATGTAATTATTTATGTAAAATACCATTTATTTTTTCTTTTATAAATAATTTTTAAAAGTATTTTATAATTATACATGAGGTTATTAATATTGTTATAATTTAAAATATCATTGCATTCACTTATGTAAGTTATTTTGGATTAAAAATAAGACAATTTAATTTAATTTATTTTTTACCTATGGATTAAAAGTGCTCATAAGTGAACTAACTTTTGAGAAATAACTCTTAAACAATTAAACAATAGAAATGGACAAAAAGTGATCTTAGTTTCAATCATTGCTCCCTTTTTTGTTAGTAAAACAACTTTTAAATTTAGTTAATTAGAAGTGACCCTTATTCACCACCCAACATTATGTACAATATTCTTAAAAATAAATTTATAGAATTTTGTAGCTACAAATTGTGGTGTTTACTGTTTTCACCAATAATTAGAAATTTTTTACTCTTACTTAAAAAAAAGAAATATTTTTGTTTATTAAATTTCAGAAATGACAATTACACTAAGAGGAAAAAAATAAATGAAGTATCATTATCTTATCTCAACTAAAAGAAATCATCCCCATAGGTTTCTATGGTAGAAAAAATGTATTATCTAATAATTATTAAATATAAATTATTTTAAATCAAAATTATTGATGAGTGTGTCTCTTTGGATAAGTTTATTCATTTTGATTGATTATGTCTATACAAAAAATAATTATTTAGAAATATTAGTTCATAAATAGACTTATAACCTGTAAATGAGATTTCTCATATGTCTTAAGATAATATAAATAAAAACATAAATTATTATAAAAATAATAGATGATATTTGAACATACTTCTTATTTATTTTTTAATATTAATCTTGAACGATTTATACTTTTGAACATATTCGAAATGCATGTTAAACCATTTATTCACATTAGTCATTATATCCCTATGATAGGTTTTTTTCGTCTAATATTTAATAATATAAAGAAAATAATATCATAGAGAAAAGTTTTCTTCATATCACCTTACTTATTTTTCTTTATTATCTATTATTTTATTTTATAATAAATTTTTATATTCCTAAATTTTATTATAATAATTTTAGAATAGTTATTTACTCGAATGAATTTGACAAATGTTAAACCATATTTGGGATTTTGGAGAATTATTTGATAATTGATTACTTACTAATTCATTGACTTGTTTTGTAACGGGGCATGATTCATTAATATGAATTTGTTAGAAGAGGTGTCTTACAATTACAATAAAAAAAATAGATACATGTGTGCTATTTGGCCTAAACTAGCGAGGGCAGCTATTCAAATCTAAACTATTTGTTTGTTATGATTATTTAATTGATTAACTTAAGAATGATAATATTATCATTGAATCTATTTAGTATAGAGACAACAAGAGTTATTTATTAGCAATGTGATAACTTGAAAATAGAAATTAGTAGTCATGCTTACTAAACAAATGCCAGAGAGTTTGTACAGAGATTCACAAATATTAGTTGGATCACATGAGACATTGATTCAAAGGTTGACATGTATGTTATTCGACACATAATTTTAGACTTCCTGTATTTACTTAAACCACGAGTTATCTTCAGAAATTGTGTTACTTGCATTGATTTACATATATAATATTTTAAATTTCTTAGAAAATTATGGTAAAATAAAAAAAAAAAGCCATTAATTTTTTTAGGCTTGACTTTTGCCATCCAACGTGGGACTAGAATCCAAATGCGTTTTCTGGCTCGCTCTTTTAAGTTGTAACCGTCTCTTCCGATCTACTTCATTGAACCGTCGGGTGCCACATGCAGCATGAGGCACGACACGACTTATCCTACCCGCCCGTTCCTCCTCGAGATCTCTCCCTATCCACTCTCAACGGCCGATATCTCGTCTCATCAAAACAAATCCTGCCCCAATCAACTAGTCCATGCCACCTCCCCTCCACTCCTGTTCGGGGTTTCTTTTGCAGGAAACCACCTGCACTATATTTTATTTGCAACACGGTTCAAACCTAGTTTAACACTAAATGGATATTTGGTTTTGGTTTTCAATATAAAAAACCGAATTGCCGTATTTTAAGAAAAAAAAGAAACAAAAATGTCTTTTCCATTCGAAAAACCAAGAAAATAGTTGTTTCTGCGCTTTATCTATTACTCTATAGCCTTGTTAAATGGAGATTATTCACTCGTTTTCATTACAACAGACCAAAACCAAAACCAAGAAAGGGAAACTTTGGTTCATTAATCCAAAACCGATTTTTCTGCGAATATTACAAAATTCAGGTGGTTTTCCGCAAATATTAACACTTTTTAGTCAACCACAAGGCGTACGACACACAAACGCTTCGTCTCCATCTGGAGGCCTCCTTCCCCGACCTGTTCTCCGGTCCATGTGAACCCCTCCTTCGATCTCCGATCTCCGTCGATCCTACGCCTCCATGGACGGCTCAAAGCACCCCCACCACCTCGGTGTCAACAAGATCAGCAAGGCCATCCGCAAGAGCCCCCTCCACCAGCCCTTCGCTAACCACGCCCCTACTCCTCCTCAGCCTCCGCCACAGCATCAGGCGTCGGGGCCGCCTCCGCTGCAGCCCCATGTCTACAACATCAGCAAGAACGACTTCCGCAGCATCGTCCAGCAGCTCACTGGCACCCCCTCCCGCGACCCCCAGCCGCCTCCGCCGCCGCTCGACCCTGGCCCCCGCCCTCCTCCCCCAAAACCCCCCAGCCAGCGCCTCCAGAAGATCCGCCCCCCTCCTCTAGCCCCCATCGCTCGTCCTCCTCCGCCCCCGCTCCAAAACCATAACCCTATCCCTAACCCTAACCCTGGCTTCGCCAACCTCGCCTTCTGCCCCCACCCAGCTCCCGCCCCTGTTCCCTGGTCCGCTACTCCAGCCGAGTCGCCGGTCTCGGCCTACATGCGCTACCTCCAGAACTCCATCCTCAACTCCGACGGCACCCACCAGACCCCCCAACCTCTATTGCCCACCCCGCCGTCGCATCTCCCAGTCGTGATCCCATCCCCGACGGCGGCCAATGCGCCTCCTCCGTCACTGCTGCCGTCTCCGTTGCCCTCTCCGAGCGCGTTCCTGAACCTCGTCTCTCCCTGGTCGCCGTACCCGCTGCTGTCCCCTGGATTTCAATATCCACCGCTTCACACATCGACTTTCCCATTCTCACCGCTTTCCCAGTCGGGGATTTTGGGCCCAGGGCCACAGGCGCCACCGCTATCCCCCGGGCTGTTGTTCCCGCCTTCGCCGTCAGGATTCCTCCCCATGACAAGCCCTAAGTTGAGGGACATATAGGAGTGATGATTCGAAATGGGTACGGTGTTTATCTCCTTCTTTAGAGATCATTTCTTGTATCAAATTGTGGATGGTGTACCGAAAGAACAAAACGAAAAGGAAAACCTAGGGAGGTAGAACAATTAGCAGCTGGCCAACCGAAGTTTGATGTGCACCTGTTGTTGTTGTTTGTTTGGCAATAGATGAAGAAGATGTAGGTGAAATAGTGGTTCCTGTCATTTATTTGGACATGTTTAATGATTCTGTTTGTTGTATGTTGCATATTGCATGTAATGTTTGTTGCTAAATGTGCTGATCCTATTCAGTTTATAATATGCTATTAACAATTATTTTATGAATCGCACACCTTTCTACAATTCATGTTGTAGTTTTGGTTTGTGGACCTCTGTAAATCTATTATGTCTTGCGTACCAATTATATTTCATGACTACAGGGTAAGTAGCACGTCAATTCATGGTCAGCTGTATAGGTTATTCACTGGCTTGCTTTGGCATTTTACACCAAAATCAATGGTCGAATCATGCTACTTCCTAACTTAGCAAAAGTAAGTTTGTCATATGTATCAACTATTGTTTGTGGCAGATAAGTTATTAACTGCCTGCCTTGGTTTTGGACCCTCAGTTGATTTTAGAGTCATTTTCTTGCAGTGGCGTCCTGAGTCATTTTGCTTGTGCAATGAACAGATGTTAGAAGATCCAACTAATAACTTTTTGCAAGAAAAGAGTGGATATGTTTCCATTTGTATTGAATTTGAAAGCTCTAACTTGACTTATTTGGCAACTGGAGGAAGGTTAAGCATTACAGAGTGATGAATGAGCGTAACAAAATGGCATATCGTTGCTACTTTCTTTTGGAAGTTTTGAGTCAAGGCCTTTCCTCATATGTTTCATTACTGGAGCTTTGGATTTTGATTGTTTATTGATTAAGATTGGCTATTGGTCCTTCCAAGTTTTTCTTACATTCTCAGAATGCATTTATGGGATAAATTCGGGATTCATAATTTATTTCTCTTTGTAAATGAATTGCAGTTTCATGTCTAGCGTACCGATTGGCCTTCTCTTGTAATTTTTGGCATTACATTTTCCCACATATTATATGGTTCAAACTACAATTCTACATGGTTCAACTCCGATGAAGTGTCTGATTAGAATTGTGGAACACCATGTCTAATTTCTAGTGTGCAGCTGTAATATTACAGCTAAGAGTCTTTATTATCTTGTTTATTTGTTTCTTGTTTTAAGGGGATTTGATTTCCTTAGATAACTAATTCCCATTTAGGCAGCTTGTTAGTTCCCTATTTGATTGAGTTATTATCAGCACATTTGTATTATAAATATTAGGGCTTGTTTTGGATCTGAGGAAGGAGAGTCACAACTATTCATTCTAGAAAACTTCATGGTATCAGATTAACTCTGATTTCCCATGTTCTTCCACACATAAAGTGGGATTGTCCAATTGATGTAGGCAAGTGCAAGAAAATTGTTGAAAAGAAGCAAATTTACATGTTTATTTTAGGGCTCAACAAAAATTTGGATGAAATCCGTGGTTGGGTTTTAGCCATCAAACCACTATCAACTTTTTAAGAAGTAGCCTTTGAAGTTAGCCTTGAAGAAAGCTAAAAGAAGATTATGATGGGCATGGGTTCACAGTAGCTACTCACCGAAGCTTCCGCCTTGCTGCAACTGGTGACAACCAATCTAAGAAGGGGAGACTTTGGTGTGAACATTGCAAGAAAAACATTCCCACCGAGGATATATGTTGAGACATTCATAGCAGGCCTCCTGATTGGAAATTGAAAGGCAAGAAACAAAGTTGAGGGAATCGTGCTATCACCGAGGAGAATTTGATGCCACCCAAACCAATGCGCTCATCAAGTAACAAATGGAGATACTTCAAAGATTGATCTTATAGGCCCGATAAGTGACTATCACTCCAAACACCACTGCCACAACAGCTACTTCAGTAGCACAAAAAGGTAATTTTTCGAATGCTCTTCAGGTTAAAAAGGTGAATAATTTGTGCTCTTAGATTGTTAACTCTGGAGCATCAGACTATATAATCGGTGATGCAACACATCCAAAATTTTACATGGGGCTTTGAAAATCATACTGTTCGAATTGCTGATGGTTTTTTGTCAAAAAGTGTCTGGTACAGGTTCTGTTGTTATTTGAAAGAACTTGGCTCTCAAATTTGTGTGACTAGTTCCAAATTTTGATTGTAATCTGCTGTCAATTAGTAATCTCACTCAATATAGGAACTATGTTACTCATTTTTTCCGAAATCCTTATGTTTTTAAGATTTGAATTTGAGACAAATGATTGATAGTGTTTGAGTTGCATTCGGGACTCTACATGTTCAAAGTAACGAATTCCTTTTGAGTGACAACAAAGTTGGAGGAAGAAGGCCTTATTTAGCTCTTAGTACCAATAAAGATAATGAAATAATGTTATGACACAAATCGTTTAGGACATCCTAGTATTTTATAACTCAAAGAGCTTTTTCCATTACCATTCAATAAAAACTCTTCTGATTTTCATTGTGAAACTGGTCAATTGTTCAAATATATATGCTCATAAATCTTATCCCACTCAAGAATACAAAGAATCACATTAATTTTCATTGATCCACGGTGATGTTTGGGGACTATCTGAAATAAAGAAATGTAATCGGGGCTAGATGATTTGTTTCATTCATAGATGACCACGCTCGACTTTCTTGGATATTTCTTATAAAAGAAAAATTAGAGGTCAACCAACTGCTCAAAAAATTTATTACCATGGTCCAAACACAATTTAATACAAAAATTCAAGTTTTACGAACTGATAATACCAAATATTATTTTAACATGGCCTTTGGGAAATACTTATCAGAAGAATACATAATTCACCAAAGCTCTTGCATTAACACCCCCTAACAAAATAAAATTGCCGAAAAAAAAATAGACACTTGTTAAACCATGGTTCGGCGTTTCGGCCGAAACGTTTCGGTTTCGGCCGAACCCGTACCGAAACGGTTAATATCGTTTCGGTTAGGGTTTACTGTTCATTACTGTTCATCTTCGCCAACGAACGCAGCGGGAGCGCGCGGGAGCGGGAGCTCGCCGGGCTCGAGCGCGCGGGCGGGAGCTCGCCGGGCTCGCGCTCGCGGGAGGGAGCTCTTCGGGCTCGCGCGGGCGGGAGGGAGCTCGCCGGGCTCGCGCGGGCGGCGGGGAGCTCGCCGGGCTCGCGCGCGGGAGGGTGGGAGCTCGCCGGGCTCGCGTGCGGGAGGGCGGGAGCTTTCCGGGCTCGCGCGGGCGGGTAGGAGCTCGCCGGGATCGCACGCGGGGGCGGGAGCTCGCCGGGATCGCACGCGGGGGCGGGAGCTCGCTGGGCTAGAGAGCGGGGGGCCGAGAGCTCGCCGGGCTCGCGCGCGGGGGCGTGAGCTCGCCGGGATCGCGCGCATGGGCGGGAGCTCGCCGAGCTCGCGCGCGGGGGGGCTCGAGCACGGACGGGCGGGCGGGAGCTCCCCGAGCTCACGCGGGTTGGGGTGGCGGGAGCTCGGGGCGGGCAGGCGGCCGAGGGGAAGCTCCGTGCAGGCAGGCGGCTGGGGGGAAGCTCCGGGCGGGCGGCGGCGGCGGCTTGGCGTGAGTTTCGGGCGGACAGGCGAGCGGGCGGGAGCTCGCCGAGCTCGTGCGGGTTGGGGGTGGGGGGGGGGGTTGGGGGTTGGTGGGGCGTGGGAGGACTCAGCGCCGGCGTTGTTTCGGAACCCAAAACCCTTGCACACTTACTATTTTACCGCCGTTCTATCTCGTGCCCCCTCGCTACATTGACTCGTACTCCTGTAAGATGAGGCTGGGCCTTACACTTGGGCGTAGATTTATTGCCAGGTTGTTCGTCAATTAATTTTCGACATCCTTATCGATTTCTATAAGATATTATTTAACGTACTATATTATCACGTAATTATTCAGTATTTTTTAAATTTGTTTAATATATTATAATTTGTTAATTTGAAGTTAAAAAATAATTAAAATTAAATTAAATTTTAGTCAAAATATAATTTTTATTTTAGACCTTCGATATATCGTTATACTTCAGAACCGCTGCCATGAGATCGCGTAGAGCTAATTGTTTTAATTCATATGCCCATAAATGCTCGTCCAGATCATCGAGGTACTAAATTTGTAATTCCACACCAAGATATTCCAAACTCAACCGATGA
>RXID01006233.1:0-59565 GCA_005019695.1 Trichopus zeylanicus subsp. travancoricus
CAGTACTAGTAGTAGAAATAGTAATAACAGTAGTTGTAGTAATAGTAGTAGTTGTAGTTATAGCAGTAGTAGTAGTAGTAGTCGTGGTAGTTGTAGCAGCTACAGCAACATCAATAGTAGTAGTAGTTGTAGTAGTAGTAGTAGTTGTAGTGGTAGTAGTAGTAGTAGTAGTAGTAGTAGCAGAATTAGTAGTAGCAGTAGTAGCAGTAGTTGTAGTAGTAGTAGTAGTCGTAATATAAGCAGTAGTGGGTGTATGGGATGGAATAGTAGTGGTAGTTATTATTGTTGTAGTGGTAGTATTAGTAGTAATGGTAGTAGTACTAGTTTTTGTTATTGTAGTAGTATTAGTAGCAATGGTGGAAGCAGTAGTAGTAGCAGGATTACTGGTCGAAGTAGTAGCAATAGTAGTAGTAGTAGTAATTATTTTAGTGGCAGTAGTAGCAGTAGTTGTAGTAATTGTTGTAGCACTAGCAGTAGTAGCAGCAGATGCAGCAATAGTGGCTGCAGTAGTAGTTGTTGTTGTAGTAGTAGTAGTAGTAGCAGTTGTTGTTATTGTTGTGGTGGTTGTTGTAATAGGAGTAGCAGTAGGTGTATTATTAATATCAGTATTGGCAGTCATAGCATTGAAAGTAGCAGGCACAACAGTCGTAGTCATAGTAATAGGAGTAGAAGTAGTACTACTAGTAGTAGTAGTAGTAGTAGTAGTAGTAGTAGTTGCAGGAGTAGTAGTGGTAGTAGTAGTTGTTGAAGTAATAATAGTAGTAGCAGTAGTTGTTGTTTCCATTATTGTTCTTATTTTTGTTGTTGTTGTTGTTGTTGTGGTAGAAGTAGTAGTTATTTTTGTTATAGTTATACTTGGAGTATTAGGAGGAGTAGTAGTTGTTGTTGTAGAAGTAGTAGTAGTAGCTGGTGCTACAGTAGTAGTTGTAGTAGTAGTAGTAGTAGCTGTAGTTCGGGTAGTAGTAGTAGCAATTGTAGTTTTATTAGTAGTAGTAGTCGTAGTACTAGTAGTAATAGTATTAGTGGTAGTACTTGTAGTAGTCATGGTAGGAGTTGTAGTAGTAGTAGTTAAGTAGTAGTATTAGTAGTCGTACTTGTAGTAGTTGCAGTAGAAGTACCAGTAGTAGTATTGGCAATCGTTGTAATAATAGTAGTAGTAGAAGAAGTGGAAGCTATAGTTGGCGCATTAGGAGGAGGAGTAGTTGTTGTTGTTGTAGTAGTAGTAGCAGTTGTAGTAGCAGTAGTAGTAGTAGTTGCAGTACTAGTACTTATAGTAGTACCTGTAGTAGTAGTTGCAGTCGTAGTAATAGTAGTAGTAGTAGTAGTAGTTGTTGTTGTTTTTATAGTTGTAGTTGGAGCATTTGGAGTATTAGTAGTAGAAGTAGAAGTAGCTGTTGTAGCAGTAGTTGTAGTAATAGTTGCAGTAGTAGTAGTAGCAGCAACAGCTGTAGTATTAGTACTAGTACTAGTAGTTTGAGTAGTAGTAGCAGTAGTAATAGTAGCTGTATTTGTAGTAATCACTGTAATAGTAGTAGTAATAGTAGTAGTAGTAGTAGTAGCATTAGTAGAACTAGTAGTAGTAGTAGTTTTAGTAGTATTAGTAGTAGTTGCATTAGTAGTATTGGTACCAGTAGTTGTAGTAGTAGAAACAATAGCAGCAACCGGAGCAGAAGTAGGAGTAGTAGTAGTCGTAGGTGTTCGTTAGTAGAAGAGTAGTGTTTAGTCGTAGAAAGTAATAGTAGTGGTTACAAAGTTGTCAAGTATAGTAGTAGTAGTCGCAGCCGAGTAGAGTATAGTAGTATAGGTGTTACTAGTAGTAGTCGTAGCTCGTATTAATAGTGGGTAACAGTAGCAGTAGTGGTAGGTGGAGGATGGAGGAGCGGAGTGAGGAGGAGGCGTAAGTAGTAGTAGTAGAGTAGCGGAGTAGCAGTTGCAGTAAGTGTTGTAGACGTAGTAGTAGTAGTTGTTTTTGTTGTTATTGTAGTATTAGTCGTAGTAGTAGTAGTAGTTAGTAGCACCTTGAAGTAGCAGTTTGTTGTCGCATTTTGTAGAAGTTGTAGTAGTAGTGGTGGTGGGATGGGTATAGAGTAGTACTTGAAGTTGTTGGCAGTCAGTAGTAGTAATATAGTAGTAGTAGTAGTAGTATGCAGTTGTAGTAGAAGTTACCCGAAGTAAAGTAGCAGTAGTAGTATTAGTAGTAGTAGTAGTAGTAGCAGTCGAGAAGTATCCATACAGTAGTAGTAGTAGTAGCAGTTGTAGAAGAATCCAAAGTAGTAGTAGTAGCAGCTGTAGAAGTAGTACTAATAGTAGTAATAGCTGTAGTAGTAGTACCCGAAGTAGTAGTAGTTGCAGTTGTAGAAGTAGTTGTAGTTGTAGCAGTAACAGTAGTAGTAGTAATGATTGCGGTAGTAGTAGCCATAGTAGTAGCAGTAGTTTTAGTAGTAGCAACAGTAGTAGCCATAGTTGTTATAATAGCTATAGCAGTTGTTGTAGTAGTAGAAGTATTAGTAACAATAGTTGTAGTTGTAGTAGTTGTGGCAGTAGTAGCAACAGTAGTCATAGCCATAGTCATAGCAGTAGTAATTGTATTAATAGTAGTAGTAGTTGCAATAGTAGCAGAGTTAGGAGAGTAGTAGTGGTAGTAGTAGAAGTAGTAGTCATAGTAACGGTTGTCGTAGTAGCAGTAGTGGAAAGAGAAGTAGTAGTATTAGTAGTAGTCGTAGTAGTCGCAGTCGCAGTACTAGTGGTAGTAGTAGTAGTAGCTATTGTAGCAGAAGTAGCTCTAGTAGTAGTTGTAGCAGTAGTTGTAGTAGTAGTAGTAGTTGTAGTAGCAGTAGTTGTAGTAGTTGCAGCAGTAGCATTAGTAGAAGTAGAAGGTTAAGTCGTAGTAATGGTAGTAGTTGTAGTTGTAGGAGAAGTAGTAGTAGTAGTTATTGTTTTTGTTGTAGTTGTATTTGTAGTTCTAGTTATTGCAATAGTAGTAACAATAGAAGTAGTAGAAGTAGTAGCAAGGTTAGTAGTAGTAGGATTAGTGGTAGTAGCTGCAGCTACAGCAGCAGCAGCAGTGGTAATAGTAATAGCACTAGTAGTAGTAGTGGTTATTACAGTAGTAGTAGCAGTTATGAAAGTAGTAGCAGTAATAGTAGTAGAAGTAGTAGGTGTAGAAGTAGTAGCAACCGTAATAGTAGTAGTAGTAACAATTGAAATAGCAATAATAGTAGTAGTAGTAGCAGCAGCAGCCGTAGTGGTTGTGTTAGCAGTAGCAGCAGTAGTAGTAGAAGAAGTAGTTGTAGTAGTGGTGGCAGCAGTAGCATTAGTAGTAGTAGTCGTAGTCGTAGTAGTAGTAGTAGTCATTACCGTAGTAGTAATTGTAGCTGCAGTAGTAGCAGCAGCAACAACAGTAGTAATAGTAGTAGTCGTACTTATAGTAGTAGCAGCAGCAAAAGTACGATTAGTAGTATTGGCAATCGAAGTAATAGTAGCAGTGGAAGTAGAAGTGGAAATTGTAGTTGGCGCATTTGGGGTAGTACTAGTTGTAGTAGTAGTAGCAGTTGTATTAGTGGTAGTAGTAGTTATTGTTGTTGTTATAGTTGTCATTGGAGTATTAGGAGGAATAGTAGTAGAAGTAGTAGAAGTAGTTATAGCAGCAGCAGCAGTAGTAGTAGTAGCAATAGTAGTGATAGCATTAGCAGCAGCAACAGTGGTGGTGGTGGTGGTGGTAGTAGTAGTAGTAGTAATATTAGTAGTAGTTCTATTAGTAGTACTGGTAGTAGTAGTAGTTGTAGTAATAGCAACGGTAGCAACAACTGCAACAGCAGTAGTAGAAGTGGCAGAGGTAGTTTTAGTTGTAGTAGGACTAGTACTAGTCGTAGGTGTAGCAGTAGCAGGAGTTGTAGTATTAGTAGTAGTAGTCGTGGTCATAATAGTTGTAGTATTAGTAGCAGCAGTCATGGAAATAATAGCTGTAGTATTAGTTGCAGTAGTAGCAGCAGTAGTAATAGGTCTACTAGTCTTAGTAGTTAGTAGTTACTTACTAGAAAGTGTTGGTGTAGCAGTGTGGTAGGGCAATAGTGGTAGTAGTTCAGTTTAGTAGTAGTTAGCAACGTAGTTCAGTCTTAGTCGTCGTAGTAGTACTAGTAGACTTAGTAGAGTAGTTGTTGTTGTTGTTGTTGAAAGTCGTAGTAGTTTAGAAGTCGTAGTAGTAGTACCAATAGTCGCAGTAGTATCTTTTTAGAAGAGTAGTGGTGGTGGTGGTGGTGGAAGCAGTAGTAGTAGTACCCGAAGTAGCAGTAGTATCATTAGTAGTATTAGTAGTAGCAGTTGTAGAAGTACCCGAAGTAGCAGAAGTAGTAGCTGTAGAAGTAGTTGTAATAGTAGTAGTAGTAATAGTAGTAGTAGTAGCAGTTGTAGAAGTAGAAGTAGTTGCAGCTGTAATAGTAGTAACAATTGCAGTATTAGTAGCAGTAGTAGAAGCAACAATTTTTGTAGTAGCAATAGTAGTAGCTGCAGTAGTTGTAACAGCTCTAACAATAGTAGCAATAGCAGCAGTTGTTGTCATAATAGAAGTATGAGCAACCATAGTTGTAGTTGTAGTAATTGTAGCAGTAGTAGCAACAGTAGTCAAAGCCAAAGTCGTAGCAATAGTAATTGTAGTAATAGTAGTGGTAGTAGCAGTAGTAACAGGAGTAGGAGTACTAGTAGTGGTAAGAAATGTAGTAGCATTAGTAGTAGTCGTAGTCGTAGTAGTCGCAGTAGCAGTGGTAGTAGTAGTAGTGCTAGCAGTAGGATCAGCAGTAGTGGTAAGAAATGTAGTAGCATTAGTAGTAGTAGTGGTAAGAAATGTAGTAGCATTAGTAGTAGTCGTAGTCGTAGTAGTCGCAGTAGCAGTGGTAGTAGTAGTAGTGCTAGCAGTAGGATCAGCAGTAGTGGTAAGAAATGTAGTAGCATTAGTAGTAGTAGTGGTAAGAAATGTAGTAGCATTAGTAGTAGTCGTAGTCGTAGTAGTCGCAGTAGCAGTGGTAGTAGTAGTAGTGCTAGCAGTAGGATCAGCAGTAGTGGTAAGAAATGTAGTAGCATTAGTAGTAGTAGTGGTAAGAAATGTAGTAGCATTAGTAGTAGTCGTAGTCGTAGTAGTCGCAGTAGCAGTGGTAGTAGTAGTAGTGCTAGCAGTAGGATCAGCAGTAGTGGTAAGAAATGTAGTAGCATTAGTAGTAGTAGTGGTAAGAAATGTAGTAGCATTAGTAGTAGTCGTAGTCGTAGTAGTCGCAGTAGCAGTGGTAGTAGCAGTAGCAGTGGTAGTAGTAGTAGTGCTAGCAGTAGGATCAGCAGTAGTGGTAAGAAATGTAGTAGCATTAGTAGTAGTAGTGGTAAGAAATGTAGTAGCATTAGTAGTAGTCGTAGTCGTAGTAGTCGCAGTAGCAGTGGTAGTAGTAGTAGTGCTAGCAGTAGGATCAGCAGTAGTGGTAAGAAATGTAGTAGCATTAGTAGTAGTAGTGGTAAGAAATGTAGTAGCATTAGTAGTAGTCGTAGTCGTAGTAGTCGCAGTAGCAGTGGTAGTAGTAGTAGTGCTAGCAGTAGGATCAGCAGTAGTGGTAAGAAATGTAGTAGCATTAGTAGTAGTAGTGGTAAGAAATGTAGTAGCATTAGTAGTAGTCGTAGTCGTAGTAGTCGCAGTAGCAGTGGTAGTAGTAGTAGTGCTAGCAGTAGGATCAGCAGTAGTGGTAAGAAATGTAGTAGCATTAGTAGTAGTAGTGGTAAGAAATGTAGTAGCATTAGTAGTAGTCGTAGTCGTAGTAGTCGCAGTAGCAGTGGTAGTAGTAGTAGTGCTAGCAGTAGGATCAGCAGCAGCAACAGTAGTAGTAGTAGCAGTTGTAGCAGAAGTAGCTCTAGTAGTAGCAGTAGTTGTAGCAGTTGCAGTAGCAGCATTAGTAAAAGTAGAAGGTTAAGTAGTAGAAATGGTAGTAGTTGTAGTTGTAGGAGAAGTAGAAGTAGTAGTAGTAGTAGTTGTTGTTGTTGTAGTAGTAGTAGTAGTAGTTATAGTTGTTGCGATAGTAGTAATGGTAGAAGTAGTAGAAGTAGTAGTAGTTGTTGTAGTAGTAGTAGTAGCAGTAGCCATAGTAGGATTTGTACCCGTAGAAGTTATAATTGTAGTTGTAGTAGTAGTGGTAGTAGTAGGCATAGGAGTAGTAGTAGTTGTAGTAGCAATAGTGGTAGTAGTTGTTGTAGTAGTTGTAGTAGTAGTAGTAGTAGTAGTAGTAATGGTAGTTGTAGTAGCAGTAGTGGCAGTAGTAGCAGCCGTAGCAACAGTAGTACTAGAGGAAATAATAGTGGCAGTTGCAATAGAAGTAGTAATAGTAGTAGTAGTAATAGGGGTAGCAGTAGAAGCAGTCCTAGTAGTAGTAGCAGTAGTAGAAGTAGGAGCCATAGTAGCAACAACAGTAGTAGTAGTAGTAATAGTAGTAGAAGTAGTAGTAGTAATTATAGTAGTTGTAGTAGTAGTAGTAGTTGTAGTAGTAGTTGAAGTAGTAGTTGTAGTAGTAGTGGTAGCAGTCGAAGTAGCAGAAGTAGTCGTAGTAGAAGTAGTAGCAGCAATAGTCATAGTTGGTGTAGTAGAATTAGTAGTCGCAGAAGTAGCAGTAGTAGTAGTAGCAATAGCAGTAGCAGCAATAGTAGCAGTAGTAGTACTAGTAGTAGTAGAAATATTTGTAGTAATAGCAACAGTATTGGCACTAGTATTATTAGAGGTAGTAGTAGTAGTATAGTGGTAGTAGTAGTACTAGTATTAATAGAAGTAGCAGTAGTAGAAATGTTAGTAGTGGTTGTAGTTGTAGTAGTAGTAATAGTAGTAGTAGGAGTAGTTCTAGTAGCAGTAGTAGTTGTAGTAGTGGGAGCAATCCTAGTAGTGTTCGAAGTAGCAGTAGTAGCGTTTGTAGTAGTAATGGTGGTAGTAGTAGTAGTGGTAGTGGCAGTACTAGTAGTAGTAGTACCAATCGTAGTAGTACCCAAAGTAGCAGTAGTAGCAGTTGTAGAAGTAGTAGTAGCAGTAGAAGTAGAAGTAGTAGTACCCAAAGTTGCAATAGTAGCAGTTGTAGAAGTAGTAGTAGTAGTAGTAGTAATAGTAGTAGTAGTAGTCGTTGTAGTAATAATTGCAACAGTAGTAGCACTAGTAGTAGCAACAGTAGTAGTAGAAGTAGTACAAGTATGAGGTGTTGTAGTAGCTGTCGTAATACTAGCAGCAACAACAATTATAGTAGTTGTAGAAGTATTAGTAGCAGTAGGAGGAGGAGGAGGAGGAGGAGGAGCAGTAGTTGTAGTAGTACTAGTAGCAGCCGTACTGACAGTAGTAGTGGCAGAAGTATCCACAGTCGATGTCGTAGCAGTAGCAGTAGTTGTTGTAATAGTAGTAGGGGTAGTAGAAGTAGCAGCCCTAGTAGTAGTAGTAGGAGTACAAGTAAGACTAGCAGTAGCAGCAGTAGAAGTAGTCGTACCAACAGTAGCAGTAGCAAAAGTATTACACATAGAATGAGTAGTGGAAGTAGTAGAAGCAGTAGCAGTAGAACGAGTAGTGGTAGTAGTAGAAGCAGTAGCAGTAGAAGTGGCAGTAGTTGTAGTAGCAGTAGCAACAGTAGCAGCAGCAGTAGTTTTTATAGTAGGTCTAGTAGTAGTATTAGCGACTGTAGCAATAGCAGTAGTAGCAGCAATAGAAGTAGTAGTAGTAATAGTAGAAGTAGTAGTAGCTGCAATAGTAGTAGCAATAGTAGTAGCATAAGTGACAGCAAAAGAAGTAATAATTATAGCAGTTGCAGTAGTAGCAGTAGCAATAGCAGCAACAGCAGTTGTGTTAGTAGTAGGTGTAGCAGAAGAGTTAGTAGCAATAGTTGCTATAGTAGGAGTAGTAGGTGCAGTAGTAGTAGTACCAGCAGCAGCAGCAGCAGCAGTAGTAGTAGTTGGAGTAGCGGTAGTAGCCGCAGTTGTAGTAATGGTAGTATTAGTAGTAGCAATAACAGTAGTAGTGGTATAAGTAGTATTTGTAGTAGAGGTAGCAATAGTAGTAGTAGTAGTAGTAGTAGTAGAGGTGGTGGTGGTAGTAGTAGTAGTAGTTGGACTAGGGGTAGTAGTGTGAGTATTAGTTGTCAGAGTAGTGATGGTGGTGGTAGTAGTAGTAGTAGTAGTAGGAGAAGTCATAGTAGTAGTAATAGCAAAAGCAGTAGTAGGAGTAGTAGGAGCAATAGTAGAAGCAGTAGCAGTATTAGTAGTAGTTGTAGTGGTAGTAATAGTTGTAGTATTAGTAGTAGTAACAGAACCAATTGTTGCTATAGTAGCACTAATAGTAGTAGCAATAGCCGGAGTAGAAGTATTAGCACTAGCAGTAGCAGTAGTAATAGTAATAGTAGTAATAGGAGTAGTAGTAGATGTAGTACTAGTAGAAGTAGTTGTAGTATTGGTAGAAGTAATAGTAGCGGTAGGAGTTGGAGTAAAAGTAGTTGTAGAAGTAGTACTAGTAGTAGTTGTTGTTGTACTACTAGTAGTAGTACACGGAGTAGGAGTAGCTGTAGTAGTAGGAGTAGGATTAGTAGTAGTAGTAGCAAGAGTAGGAATAGGACTAGGAGCAGTAGTAGAAGTAATTGTAGTAGTAGTAGCAGCAGTAGTTGTGGTTGTAGTAGTAGTGGTAGTTGGAGTCGCGGCATTAGCTCTAGTTGTAGTAATGGTAGTATTAGTAGTAGTAGCAGTAGCAGTAGTAGTAGTGGTAGTAATAATAGAAGTTGTAGTAATAGTAGTAGTGGTGGTGGTTGTAGAAGTAGTAGTAGGAATTGGAGTAGGGGTTGTAGTGTGAGTATTAGTAGTCAGAGTTGTGGTAGTAGTAGTAGTGGTGGTAGGAGAAGTCATACTAGTGGCAGTAGCAGTAGTTGTAGTAACAGTAATAGCAGTAGAAGTAGTTGTAGTAGCAGTAGTAGCAATTGTAGTATTATCCGTAGCAACAGCAACAACAGTAGTAGCAGTTGTAGTAGTAGTAGAGGTAGTAGAAGTGGTAGTAGTAATAAGACAACTAGTACTATGACTAGTAGCAGTAGTAGAAGTTGTAGTTGTAGGAGTAGCAATAGAAGTAGCAGCAATAGCAATAGCAGTAGAAGTAGCAGAAGTTGTAGTGACAGCAGCAAAACAATAGGGTTAGGAGTAGTTATAGTTGGAGCAGGAGCAGTAGAAGTAGTAGTAAGAGCAGGAATAGATGTCGAAGTAGTAATAATAGTAGCAGCAGTTGTAGAAGTGGTAGTAGTCATAGTAGAAGTATAAGTAGTGCAGTAGTAGTAGTAGAAGTAGCAGTAGCAGTAGTAGTAGCACAAGTAGGAGAAGGATTAGTAGTAGTAATTCGGCTCCC
This sequence comes from Trichopus zeylanicus subsp. travancoricus, assembly GCA_005019695.1. Classification (NCBI taxonomy): domain Eukaryota; kingdom Viridiplantae; phylum Streptophyta; class Magnoliopsida; order Dioscoreales; family Dioscoreaceae; genus Trichopus; species Trichopus zeylanicus. Next base: position 9,377 of record RXID01006233.1, read on the forward strand.
ACTACTACTACTGCTGTTGTTGCAGCTACTGCTACTAATACTACTTCTACTACTATTACAAGAACAACAACTACTACTGCTACTGCTACTCTTACAGATACTACTGTTACTACTACTACTACAACAATTACTCTGATTGCTACTACTACTACTACTACTAATATTTCTACTGCTACTACAACTACTACTACAACAACTACTACTGCAACTACTAGTACACTACTACAATTACTACTACTGCTGCTCCTACAATTACTACTACAACTACTACAACTACTGCTATAACAACTACTACATTTTCTACTACTACTACTACTTTTGCTACTGTTGCTACTTCTGCTCCGACTATAACTTCTACAACTACCAATGCTACCACTACTCACCCTCCTCCTCCTACTACTACTACTGCTACTACTACTGCTATAAGTACTCCTATTGCTGCTGCTGCTACTACTACTCCTAATATTGGTACTACTACTACTACTACTACTATAGCTTGCACTACAACTACTACAAATACTACTACAACTGCCACTGCTGCTACTACCACTGCTACTACTACTATTGCTACTACAACTACTACTACAACTGTTGCTACTGCTGCTGCAACTCTTACTCCTTTTACTACTCCTAATACTACTTTTACTGCTATAACTCCTACCACAATAACTACTATTGCTACTACTACTTCTACTACTACTACTACTATTCTTGAAACTAATGCTGCTGCTGCGACCACTACTACTATTACCACTGATACTACTACTACTATTACTACAACTACTACTGGTACTACTGCTACTACTTCAACTACTACTACAGCTTCCACTCTTATTATCACTACTACTACTACTTTTGTTGCTTCTTATACTACTAGTCCTACTAGTACTAATAATACTCCTAGTACTACTACTACTACTACTCCAACACCTACTCCTCCTCCTAATACTTCTACTACTACTGCTGCTGCTGCTACTACTACTTCTACTTCTACTACCACTACTACAACTAATGCTAATAGTAGTACTACCACTACAACCACTACAACCACAACAACAACAACTACTACTACAACTACTACAACTACTATTGCTACTACTACTATTGCCACTACTAATTCTACTACTGCTACTACGACTACTACTGCTAATTCTACTGCTCCCACTGCTAGTAATGCTAGTACAACTCCTGGTACAACTAATACTCCTACAACAACAATGACAACAACAACTTCTACTACTACTACTACTACTTCTACTAATCTTGTTAAGACTACTACTATTGCTACTACTACTACTTCTTCTACTACTCTTCTTGAGACTACTACTATTGCTACTACAACTACTTCTTCTACTTCTACTACTACTTCTACTACTACTAGTATTATTTCTACTACTATTATTACTATCACTTCTACTACTGCTACTACTACTAACTACCACTACTATTGCAACTGCTACTGTTAGTATAACTACTACTGCTGCTCCTGCTACTATTGCAACTACTACTGCTGCTAATACTACTGCTACTACTACAGCTACAGCTTCTACTACTACTCTAACTACTACTACTACTTCTACTATTACTGCTATTACTACTACTATTTCTACTACTATTGCTGCTACATTACTAATACTACTGCCACAGCTAGTACCACTACTTCTGTTGCTACAGGTACTGCAACTATTGCTACGGGTACTACTACTACAACTTCTATTACCTCAACTACTACTGCTACTACTGTTATTACTTCTACTCCTAATACCACTACTACTCCCAACACTCCTATGACTTCTATGACTAGTACTGCAACTACTACACTCCTCCTCCTCCTCCTCCTCCTCCTCCTACTACTACTACTACTACTACTACTACTACCACCACTACTGCTACTACTACTACTATTATGACTGCAGCAACTGCTACTACTACTCCTACTAGTATTACTACTACTACTATAACTAGTCGCACTAATACTACCACTCCAAACAATCATACTACTACTATTTCTACTCTATTACTAAAGGTACAACTGACACTACTGCAACTACTACTACTACTATGAATTCTGCAACTATTGCTACTTCTACTACTACTATTACTACTCCTACACTTCCTACTGCTACTACTACAAATACTACTACTACTACTACTATTACTACTAGTACTGCTACTGCTACTATGATTTACACTACTACCACAACAACTACAACTGTTGTTGCCTCTACTACTTTTACTGCTACTATTACTACTACTACTACTACTACTAATACTACTACTACTACTACTCCAACCACTACTACTCCTGCTGCAACTCCCACTACTTCTACCACTCTTACTACTACAACCCCTACTCCAACTATTATTGCTCCTACTACTACAACAATAACAACAACTACTTCTAATACTACTACTACTACAACTACTAGTACAATAACTACTACTACAACTACTTCTACTGCTACTTCTACTACAAAAAGCTACAACTACTAGCACTACTACTACCTCAACTACAGGGACTACAACAACTACAACTACTTCTAATACTACAACTGCTACTACTACTACTACTCCTCCTCCAATAGCTACTATTACTACTCCTACTATTACAACAACTATTACTACTACATCTACTACTAATACTACTGCTTTTACTACAACAACAACAACTACTACTACTTTTACTACTACTACTACTACTACTACTACTACTGCTACTGCTACTGCTACTGCTGCTCCTCCTCCTCCTCCTCCTCCTGCTACTACTACCACTACTACTACTGTTACTACCAAATTAGCTACTACTAATACTATTACTAGGTCAACCACCACCACTACTGCTACAAATACTACTCCTGCTACTACTACGACTACTAAAATTTATACTACTACCACAACAACTACAACTATTGTTGTTGCTACTACTACTACTACTACTACTACTAGTACTACTACTACTACTCCAACTACTTCTACTGCTGCTGCTGCAACAACTCCAACTGCAACTCCTACTACTTCTACCACTCCTACTACTACTACAACCCCTACTCCAACTACTATTGTTGCTACTATTACTACAACTAGTACTGCTACTACTAATACTACTACTACTATAAGTATTAGCACGACAACTACTCCTACTCCTACTACTTCCACTCCTACTACTACTACAACAACTACAACTACTAGCACTACAACTACCTCAACAAAAGGGACTACTACTACTACATCTACTTCTAATACTTCAAATATTACTACTACTACTACTACTACCACTCCTACAGCTACTACTACTACTCCTACTATTACAACAACAACAACAACTACGACTACTACTACAACATCTACTACTAATAATACTGCTTTCACGACAACAACAAGTACTACTACTACTACCACTACTACTTTTACTACTACTACTACTGTTGCTACTATACTACTACTACTACCCCTACTACTCGAACTACTACTACTCCTACTCCTACTCCTACTCCTACTCCTACTACTACTTCTACTACTATTACTCCTACTCCCACTTCTAGTACTACTACCACTACTTCTCCTACTACTAGTAGTACTACTACTACTGCTACTACTGCTGGTAATACTACTACGGCTAAAGCTAATGCAACTATTGCTACTACTATTGCAACTAAAACTACTACTACTACTACACTTACTACTTCTGCAACTAATACTTCTGTGCCTACTACTACTACTACTACAACGACAACTGCTACTATTACTACTAATATTATAACTATTGCTACAACTATCACAACTACTATTACAACAACTACTGTTGCTGCTGATGCTACTGCTACTCCTACTGCTACTACTACCTTAACTCCTCCTCCTCCTCCTCCTCCTCCTCCTCCTCCTACTACTACTACTAATACTGCTATTGCTACCACTAATACTACTACTACTACTACTAATACAACTACTACAATAACAACAACAACTACTACTCCTACTAGTACTACTACTATTAAAACTACTGCTACTGCGATGGCCACCACTATCACATCTACTACTACTGTTGCTATGGCTACTACTATCACATCTACTACTACTACTACTAGTAGTACTACTACTACTTCTACTACTGCTGCTACTTCTACGACTACTACCACTACTATGAATACTTCTACTTCTGCTACTTTTACTGCATCTATAACTACTACTATTTCTACTATTGCAAGTGCTCCTAATACTCCTTCTACAACTGTTACTATTACTACAACTGCGACTACTCCTATTTCTACTGCTATTACTACTACTGCTGCTACAACAATTATTACTTCTACCACCACCACCACCACCACTACTACTACTACTACTATTGCTACAACTACTACCACTATTGCTACTACTAGTACTACAATTGCTACTACTATTACAGCTACAGCTCTTACTGCTACTACTAGTTCTACTACAACTTTTACTACTACTACTACTACTATTACTATTGCAACTTTTGCTACTACTACTATTGCTATTGCAACTTCTGCGACTACAACGATTACTATTGCTACTACTCCTACTACTACTAGCACTACGACTCCTAATATTACTACTACTACCACTACTAAAACTACTACTACTACTTCTACCACTATTTATACTAATACTACTACTTCTACTACCACAGCATCAACAAGAACTACAACTATTACTATGACTACTACTACTACTCCTGCTACTGCTACTACTAATACAATAACAACAACTACTACAACTACTACTACTACTACAATAACTACTACTAATAGTACTACTACTATGACTACTACTACTACTATTATAATGACTACTGCTACTACTTCTCCTGCTACTATTATTTCTACTACCACTACTACAACTACTTCTACAACTTCTACAATAATGCCTATTGCTATAACTACTACTCCTACTACTACAACTACTACTAATACTACTCCTACTATGACTTCTACTACTACTACTACTTCTGTTCCTACTACTACCCCTACTACTACTACTACTACAACTCCTATTGCTGTACTACTACTACTACTACCACCACTTCTACAACTATTGCAACAACTACCACTACTACTAAGTACTACCAGCACAACTACTACTGCTATTACTACTTCGCCTTCTACTACTGCTGCTACTATTGCCACAACTCTTGCTTCTACTACTAATACTACTACTACTACTACTTGTACTACTACTACTACCAATATTACTAATGCTACAACTACTACTCCAATGACTACTACTTCTATAAGAAGAATTAGTTGTTGCTGCATGTATTGCTACTACTACTACTCCTGCTATTGCTACCGCTGCTATTACAACAACTACTGCTGCTCATCCTACTCATACTACTACTATTACTACTACTAGTGCTACTACAACTTCTACTACTACTACTACTACTACAACTACTAATTCTACCACTACAACTACTACAAATACTAGTACTTTGACTACTACTACTATTACGACAACAACAACAACAACTACTAGTAGTACTACTAGTACTACTTCTATTGTCGTTGCTACTACTACAATATCTATTACTATTACTAGTACTATTAGGTACGACAACTACTAGTACTACAACCACTACTACTGCTACTACTACTACTACTACTACTACTACTACTACTACTACTATGACTATTACTACTACTACTAGTACTCCTAATACTTGTCCTACAATTACAACTATTACTACCACTACTTCAACAACCCCTACTAATACTACTATTACCACTACTACTACTACTGATGTTGTTGTTGCTACTACTACTACTATTACTACTAGAGCAACTACTAATACTAATAATATAACAACAACAACAACAATAACTACTACTACTATTATAGCTACTACTATTACTGTTACTACTGCTACCATAACTATTAGTACTACCACTATGACTAGTGCTGCTACTGCTGTAGTTGCTTCTACTACAACTACTACTACTAATACCACCACTTTGACTACTACTACAATAATAACAACTACTACTAGTACTAATACTATTAGTACTACTGCTATTGCTGCTGCTACGGCTACAACAACTAGTACTATTACTAGTACTACTAGCACTACTACTACTACTGCTGCTTTCACAACTAACACTATAACTACTACTACTTCGACTACCATTACCACTACTACTAGTACTCCTAATACTTCAACATCAACTACTACTATTACTGCTACTACTACTACTACTATTACTACTACAAAAACTCGTACTACTACTACTATTACTACAACTACCACTGTAGTTGCCACTCCTACTATTACTAAGACTACTACAACAACTACTACAAATACTACTACTATTATAACTACTACTAGTACAACAACAACTACTACTCCGACTATTACTACTACCACAACTACTACTACTCCTACTACTACCACTATTGCTATTTCTAACACTATTATTGCTACTACAACAACTACAACCATTACTCCTATTACTACGATTATGACTATTACTACTACTACAACAACAACAACAATAACTACTACTACTACTATTACTACAACAACTACTAAAACCAATACTATTGCTACAACTATTTCTACTACTACTACAACTATTGCTACAACCACTACTACTAATCCATCTGTTGCTTCTACTACTACTGCTGGTACTACTATTACAGCTATAATTACTACTACTATAATTACTACTACTACTACTACTACTACTACAGTTAATATTGTTACTTCTGCTACTAATACTACTACTACTACTTCTACTACATCCACTATAACTATTACTACTAATACTACTACATTGACTACAACTACTATTGCTATTACATCTACCACTAATACTATAACTACTACTACTTCTACTACTATTACTACTACTACTATTACTCCGAACAGTTCTACTTAAACTATTACTATTACTGCTACTACTACTAAGCCTCATACAACTAACACTATAACTACTACCAGTATAACTACTACTACCACTGTGGATGCTATTCAAACTACTACTAACACTACTACTACAACTACTACTAATAGCACTACTACTATTACAACTACTACTATTACAACAAAAACTACTACTACTACTGCTGCTACTGCTGCTTCTACTATAATAACTACTACTACTCCTACAACTACCACTACTGTAATTAATATTGCTATTATTGCTACTACTACTACTACCACTACTACTCCAACTACTACTATAACTATTACTACTGCTGCTACTTGCACTACTACTATTACTAGAACTCTGACTACTACTAGTACTACTACTATAGCTACTACTATTACTACCACTACTACAACAACAACTACTACTACTCCTACACTGGTTACTATAATTACTATTTCTACTACTATGACTACTACAATTACTCCTACTGCTGCTGCTACTACTTTTACTACTACTCCGCCTACTGCTACTACTAATACTATAACTGCTACTACAATTATAGCTACTACTCCTACAACTACAATTACTACCACTACAACTACTACTACTTCTACTACTGCTTCCACTGCTACTACATCTACTACTACTACTACTACTACTACTTCTACTACTACTACATCTACTACTACTAATACTATCACTATTAGGACTACTACTACTACTAGTACTATTACTAGTACAACTGCTACTACTGCTGCTACTATTACTACTACTACTCCAACTTTGACTACTACTACTACAACTGCTACTACTAGTAGTACTCATAGTAGTAGCAGTAGTAGTCAGAGTAGTAGTTGTTGTTGTTGTAGTAGTAGTAGTAGTAGCAGTAGCAGTAGTAGTAGTAACAGTAGTATTTGGTGTAATAGTAGTTAGTATAGTGTAGTAGTGGTGGTATTAGTAGTATTAGTAGTAGTAGCAGCAACAACAACAACAACAGTAGTAGTAGTAGTAGTAGTAGTAGTAGTAGTAGTAGTAGTATTTGAAGTAGTAGTAGTTGTTGTAGTAGTAATAGTAGGAGTAGTTGTAGTAGTAGTTGCTGTAGGAGTTGTAGTAGGAGTAGTAGTAGGAGTTATTATTATTGGGGTAGTGGTAGCAGCAACAGTAGTAGTCAAAGTTGGAATAGTAGTAGAAAGAATTGTAGGCACAGAAGTAGTAGTAGTAATAGGAGGAGGAGGAGTGGTAGGAGTGGAAGCAGTAGTAGGAGTAGGAGTTGGAAAAGTAGTAGTAGTTGTTGTTGTTAATATTGCAGTAGTAGTAGGAGTGGTAGTAGTCTTAGTAGTAGTAGTTCTTGTAGTTGTAATGGTGGGAATGGTAGTAGCAGTTGTTGCGAAAGTTGTAGTAGTAGAAGTAGAAGTACTAATAATAGTAGTCAAAGTAGAACTAGCAGTTTTTGCCAACATAGTGGGCGTAGGATTGTTTGGAGTAATAGTATTAGTACGATAAGTAGTAGCAGTGGTAATGATGGTAGGAGGAGTAGTAGTAGGTGGGAAGTAGTTGTAGCCGTAGTTGGAGTAGTTGTCACAGAAGTCATAGGAGTGTTAGGAGTTATAGTACGAGTAGGAGTAGCATTAGTAGTAGTAGTTGTTGTTGTGGTAATTGGAGCTATAATAGTAGTACTATTCGCAACAACAGTAGTAGTAGTAGTAGCTGTAGCAGTAGTTTCAGTAATAGTAGTAGCAATACTAGTAGAAGTAGTCGTAGCTGCAAAAGTCATTGTAATAGTAGTTGTAGCAGTAGAAGTAATAGTAGGAGTAACCATAGGCTAGGAGTTGGAGTAGTTGTAGTAGAAGTTGTAGTAGTTGTAGTAGCAGTGGTAGTTTTAGTAGTAGTACTAGGAGGTGTAGTAGAAGTGGAGTAGTAGTAGTTATAGGAGTAGTAGTAGAAGTAGTAGTATTAGGAGTAGTTATAGTATCAGTAGTAGCAATAGGAGTACTAGTAGTTGTAGTTATAGTAGCAGTAGTAGGAGTTATAGTAGTAGTAGCAAAAAGAGTTGTTGCAGTAGTAGTAGTTATTGTAATAGTAGTTGTTATTGTAGTAGTAGTAGTAGTAGTATTAGTACTAGTAATAGTAGTATTAGTACTAGTAATAGTAGTAGTTGTCAGAGTAGTAGTTGTGCTAGTAGTTGTAGTTGTAGTAGTAGTGTATTACAAGTAGTAGTAGCAGCAGCAGTAGTAGTAGAAGTAGTAGTGGTAGTAATAATAGTAGTAGTAGCAATAATAGAAGTAATAGGAGTCATATTAGTAGCAATATTAGAAGTTGATGTAGTCGTGCAATAGAAATGTAGTAGTAGTAGCAGCAGTAGCAGTAGTAGAGGTTGTAGCAGTAGCAGTAGTAGCAGTAGTAGTTGTTGTAGTGGTAGCAGTAGAAATAGTAGTTGTGGCAGTAGGAATTGTAGTAGTAGTACCAGTAGGAATAGTACTAATAGTGGTAGTAGCAGTAGTAGTAGTTTCAGTAATAGTAGTAGCAATAGTAGCAGAAGTAGTAGTAGTAGCAGTAGTTGTTGTACTAGTAGTTGTAGCAGTAGATGTAGTAGTAGGAGTAACCGTTGGTGTAGGAGTTGGAGTAGGAGTATTAGAAGTAGTAGTAGTGGTAGCAACAGTTGTAGTAGCAATGGTTGTTGTAGTAGTTGTACTAGGAGGTGTAGTAGAAGTGGAGTAGTAGTAGTTGTAGGAGTAGTAGTAGTAGAGGTAGCATTATTTGTAGCAGTTGTAGTATTAAAAGTAGCTGTAGAAGTGCTAGTAGTTATAGCAGTAGTAATAGGAGTAGAAGTTGTAGTAGTAGTAGCAAAAGGAGTTGCAGTAGTAGTAATAATAGTAGTTGTTGGAGTAGTAGCAATGCTAGTAGTAGTTGTTGTAGTAGTAGTATAGTACTAGTAGCAGCAGCAACAGTAGTAGTACTCATAGAAGTAGTAGTAGTAGCTATAGTATTGGTAATAGTAGTAGTAGTAGCAATAGTAGCAGTTACAGTAGTAGTGTATTAAAAGTGTAGCAGTAGTAGCAGTAGTAGAGGTTGTAGTGGTAGTAGTAGTAGCAGCAGAAGTAGTTGTAGTAGTAGAAGTAGAAGTAGTAGTAGTCGTAAGCATAGCAGTAGTAGTAGTAGCAAGAGTAGTAGTAGTAGTAGTTGCAGTTGTAGTTGTTGTAGTAGTAGTAGTAGTGATAGTAGTAGCGGATGTAGTAGCAGTAACAGGAGAAGTAGAAGTAGTAGTTATAGTCGTCGCAGGTGTAGAAATAGTAGTTGTAGTAGTCATCATCGTAGTAGTAGTAGTAGTAGTAATAGCATGAGTAGAAGGAGGATGAGGAGCAGTACTACTAGTAGTAGTAGTCATTGAAGTAGTAGTATCAGTAGTAGTCGTAGTATCTGTAGTAGTAGTAGCAGATGTAGTAGTACTAGTAGTAGTAGTATGAATAATAGCATGAGCAGGAGGAGGATGAGGAGCGGTACTAGTAGTCGCAGTTGTAGTAGTGGTAGTAGTAGTAATATTAGTATTTGTAGTAGTAATAGTTATAGTTGTACTAGTATTTTTAGTAGTAGTAGTAGCAATAATAGTAGTAGCAGTAGTTGTTGTTGTTGTCGTAGTAGTAGTAGCAGCAAAAACAGCAACAGGAGAAGTAGTAGTAGTAGTCGTAGCAGCAGTAGTAGTACTCGCAGTAGTTGTAATAGTAGTAGTAGTAGTTTTAGTAGTAGCTATAGCAGCAGCAGTAGTAGTAATAGCAGCAGTCTCAATAGTATTAGTAATAGTAGTAGTAGTAGCAGTAGTAGCTGTATTAGTAGCAAGAGCAGCAATAATAGTAATAGTAGTAATAGAAGTAGTGATAGTAGCAAAAGTAGTTACAATCTTAGTAGCAGTAACAGTTGTAGTAGTAGTATCTGCCACTGTGGCTGTATTTATTATCGTATAAGGAGGAGTACTAGTCGGTGTAGTGCTAGTAGTTATAGTAGTGGCTATTTTAGTTGCAACAGTAGTTATAGTAGTTATAGCAGAGTAGTAGTAGTAGAAGTAGTAGTAGTAATAGTGGCAAAAATAGTAGTGGTAGTAGTTGTGGAAGCAGCAGCAGTAGTGATAGGACTTGTAATAGCTATAGCAGTAGCGGAAGAAGCAGTCATAGCAGTATTAGTTGTAGTACTAGTAGGAATTATAGTAGTCATAGTAGTAGTAGTTCTTGTAGTAGTAGCAGTAGGAGTAGTAGTAGCAGTAATAGTAGAAATATTAGTGGCAGTAGTAGTAGTAGCAGCAATAGCAATAGTAATAGTAGTAATAGTAGCTGTTGTTGTTGCAGGAGTAGTCGTAGTAGTATTCGTAGTATGAGCAGTAGTAGTAGTAGTTATTGGAGAAGCTAAAGTATTAGTTGTAATAGCAGCTACATCAGACGGATTAGTAGTAGTAGGAGTGTTAGGAATAATAGCAGTGGTAGCAGTAGTAGTGTTAGTATTAATAGTAGGAGTAGTAGTAATAGTAGTAGATGTAGGAGTAAGACTAGTAGTTGGAGTAGTATTAAGGGTTGGTGTAGGAGTAGGAGTAGTAGTACTAGTAGTAGTGTTCGTACTAATAGTTGTAGTACCAGTAGTAATAGGATGAGTAGTAGTAGCAATTGTTCTCGTAGTAGAAGTAGTAGTAGTAGTAGTAGTAGTAGTATTAGTAATTGTAGTAGTAGTTATAGTATTAGTAGTAGTAGTAGTAGTAGTAGTTGGAGTAGGCGTAGTAGTAGTAGTAGGAGTGGTAGAAATAGTAGGAGTTGCAGTAGGAGTAGTAGTAGCTGTATTAGTTGGAGCAGTTGGAGTAGCAAAAGTAGCAGTAGTAGTTGTAGTTGTAGTAGTAGTAGAAGTAGTAGCAGCAGCAACAGCAGTTGTAGTAGTAGTGGTAGTTGTATAAATCGTCATAGTAGTCGTAGTAGCATTAAAAGGACTAGTAGTAGCAGTGGAAGTAGTATTTGTAGTAGTAGTTGTAGTAGTAGAGGTAGTAGTAGAAGTAATAGTACCAGTTGTTGCAGTAGTAGTAGTAGGAGTGTTTGGATTAGTATTATTAGTACAACTAGTAGGAGCAGTAGTAATAGTAGTAGGAGTTGTAGTAGCAGTTCGAGTGGTCGTAAGTAGTAGTAGTAGTAGTAGTAGTAGTAGTAGTAGTAGTAGTAGTAGTAGTAGTAGAAGAAGAAGAAGAAGAAGAAGTAGTAGTAGTAGTAGTAGGAGTGTTGTAGTTATTGCAGTAGTTGGAGTAGTAGTCGTAGAAGTCATAGGAGTGTCAGGAGTAGTAGTAGTAGTAAAAGTAGTAGCAGTAGTAGTTGTGTTGATAGGAGTTTTAGTAGTTGTACCAGTAGCAACACTAGTAGTAGTAGTAGTAGTTTCAGTAATAGTAGCAGCAATAGTAGTAGAGGTAGTACTAGCAGTAGTTATTGTTGTTGTAGTAGTAGTAGCAGTAGAAATGGTAGTAGGAGTAACCGTAGGAGTAGGAGTTGTCGTCGTAGTAGTAGTAGCAGTAGTTGTAGTAGAAGTTGTAATTATAGTAGTAGTACTAGGAGGAGTAGTGGAAGTGATTGTAGTAGTACTTATAGGAGGAGTAGTGGTAGAAGTTGTGGTATTAGTAGTAGTTGTTGTATTAGTAGTAGCTGTAGGAGTAATAGTAGTTGTAGCAGTAATAATAGTAGTAGGAGTTGTAGTGGTAGCATCAAAAGGAGTTGTAGTTGCAGTCGTAGTAGTAGCAGTAGTGGTAGCAACAATAGTGGTAGTAGTAGTAGTAACAATAGTAGTAGTCGTAGCTGTAGTAGAAGTAGTGGTAAAAGTAGTAGCAGCAGCAGTACTAGTAGTAGTAGAGGTAGTGGTACTAGTAGTAGTAGTAGTAAAGAATATGGTAGTACTTGTAGTCGTAGTGGTAGTTGTTGCAGGAGAAGGAAGAGGAGGAGCAGTAGTAGTAGGAGCAGCAACAGCAATAGTAATAGTAGAAGTAGTAGTAGTAGTAGTAGTAGTAGTAGTATATGAAGAAGTAGTAGTATTAGTAGTAGATGTAGTAGTAGTAACAGTAGGAGGAGTAGTACTAGCTATAGGATTTGTAGTAGCAGAACTAGTAGTAGTGGTAGTGATCGCTATAGTAGGGGTAGTAGTTGTCCCAGTAGCTGTAGTTGTTGTAGTAGTAGTAGAAGTAGTAGTATTAGCAGTAGGAGTAGTTGTCGTACTAGTAGTTATAGTAGTAGTAGTATTAGTAGTAGTTTTTTTTGTAGTAGTAGTTATAGTAGTAGTATTAGTTGCCGTCAGAGTAGGAGTAGCAGTTGGAGTGGTAGAACAAGTACGAGTTGAAATAGGAGTAGTAGCAGCAAAAGTAGTAGTAGTAATTGGAGTAGTAGTTGTGCGATAGTAGTGTTAGTAGTAGTTGTTGTTGTAGTACTAGTAGCAGTAGCAGTAGTAGTAGTAGTAGCAGTAGCAGCAGTTGTAGTAGTAGTTGTAGTAGTATAAATCATACTAGTAGCAGTAGTAGTACTTGTAGTAGGAATAGTAGTTATAGCAGTAAGAGTAGTATTTCTAGTAGTAGTAGTAGTAGCAGCAGCAATAGTAATATAGTACTTGTCATTGTTGTCATAGGAATAGTAGCAATAATAGTTGTAATATTAGTATTAGTTGTAGTATTAGTAGTAGTAGTATTAGTAGTAGTAGAATTAGTAGTAGTAGCAGTAGCTGCAGTAGCAGTAGTAGCCGCAACAGTAGTAGTAGTAGTAGTTGTGGTAGCGGTAGTAGAAGGAGGAGTAGTAGTGGCAATTTTACTTTTAGTAATCTAGTAGTAGTAGCAGTAGCAGTTGTTGTTGTAGTAGCAGTAGCAGTTGTGATTGGAGTTGTAGTATTAACAAGAATAGTACTAGTTGTAGTAATAATAGCAGGTGCAGTAGTAGCAGTTGCAGCAGTCGTAATAGTAGTAGTAGTTGTAGAATTAGTATTTGTAGTTGTAGTAATAGTCGTTGTAGTAATAGTATTAGTAGTAGTATTAGTAGTAGTAGTAGTAGTAGTAGTAGTAGTAGTAGTAGTAGTACGAGTTGCAGTAGGAGTCGTAGTAGTTGTTGAAGTTGTAGAAGAAGAGAGTAATAGTACTATCAGTAGTATTAGTAGTGGTAGTGGTAGTAGTGCCAGTAGCAATAGTAGTAGTAGTATTCATAGTAGTAGTTGTGGTAGCAGTAGTAGAAGGAGTAGTAGTAGTGGCAATTTTACTTTTAGTAATGTAGTAGTAGTGGTAGCAGTAGCAGCAGTAGCAATTGTTGCAATAGTAGTAGTAGCAGGAGTGTTTGGAGTGGTAGTATCAGTAGGACTAGTTGTAGTAGTAATAATAGTAGGGGTAGTAGTAGCAGTTGCAGCAATCGTAATAGTAGTAGTAGTAGCAGCGGTAGTCGTAGTAGTAGTAGTACGAGTAGTAGGAGGTGGAGTGTATAAGTTGCAGTAGTAGTTGGAGTAGTTGTAGTAGAAGTCGTAGGAGTTTTAAGAGCAGTAGTAGTTGTTGTAGTTGTAGTAGTAATACTTGTAGTAGTTGTTGGGGAAGTAGCAGTGCTGCTAGTAGTAGTTGGAGCTGTAGTGCAGTGCTAGTAGTAGTAGTAGTAGTGTAGTAGTAGTAGAAGAAGTAGTAGTAGTAGTAGTAGTAGTACTAGTTGTAGTCGGAGTAGCAGTAGTAGCAATAGTAGTACCAGCAGTAGTAGCTGTAGTAGCTGTAGTAGTGATAGCAGCAGTGGTAGTTGTAGTTGTGGTAGTATTAGTGGTGGTAGTAGTAGTAGCAGCAGCAGTAGTAGGAGTTGTAGCAATAGTAGTTGTAATAGCAGTAGTTGTTGTAATAATAGTAGTAGTTATTTTAGTAGTGTAGTAGTAGTGTAGTAATAGTGGCAGTAGTAGTAGTGGTAGTAGACATTGTAGCAGTAGTAACAGTAGTAGTAGTAGTTGCAGTAGTAGTAGTTGTTGTAGTTGCAGTAGAAGTGGTAGTAGTCGTAATCATACTAGTAGTAGTTGCAAGAGTAGTAGTAGTAGTAGTTGTCATTGTTGTTGCAGTAGTAGTAGTAATGTAGTAGTAGTAATAGTAGTAGTAGTGGTAGTAGTAGCAGAAGTAGTTGTAGTAACAGGAGAAGTATAAGTTGTAGGACATGTTGTACTAGCAGTAGTTGTTGTTGTAATTGGAGAAGTAGAATTTGCTGGGCATGTTGTAGTAGTAGTAGTAGTAATAGTAGTGGGAGTAGAAGTAGTAGTAGTTGCCGTAGTAGTTGCAGTAGTAGATGTTGTAGTACCAGTAGTAGTTATAATTATAGGACGAGGGGGAGCAATACTCGTAGAAGCAGCAATAGTAGTAGTTGCAAAAGTAGTACTAGTAGAAGTAGAAGTAGTGGAAGTAATGGCAGTATCAGTTGAAGTTGTGGCATTTGTAGCAGTAGTAAGAGTAGTACTAGTAGCAGTAATATTAGTATTTCCAATAGTAGTAGTCGTTCAAGCACTAGTATTAGTAGTAGGAGTAGTAGTAATTGTAGAAGTAGCAGCAGTGGTAGTAGTTGTAGTAGTAGTAGTAGCAGTTGTCATTCTAGTTGTAGTATTAGTATTAGTTACAGTAGAAGTAGCAGTAGAGGCAGTAGCAGTTGTAGTAGTAGAAGATGTATCAGCACTAATAGTAGTTGTAGTAGTCACAGTAGTTGTAGTACTGGTAGTGGTAGAAGTAGTAATATTAGTAGCAGTAGTAGTAGTAGAAGTTGTAGTTGTAGTAGTAATAGTTACAGTAGTAGTAGCAACAGCAGCAGTAGTTGTTGTTGTAATAGTAGCTATAATACTAGTAGTACTAGTTGCAGTAGTGATAGAACTAGTAATTGAGGTAGTAGTGGTAGGAGGAGTAGTAGTGGCAGTAGTAGTTCTACCGTTAGTAGTAGTAGTGGTAGAAGTAAAATTAGTACTAGGGGTAGTAGTAGGACTAGTTGTAGTAACTATTGGCAAAGTATTAGGAGTAGCAATAGAAGTAGTAGCAGTGGTAGTAGTAATAGTAGGAGTAGTAGTAGTAGTTAGAGTAGTAGTAGTAGTTAGAGTAGTAGCAGTACTAGTGGCGGTAGTAGTTGTAGCAGTTGTAGCAATGACAATAGTACTGATAGTTATAGTAATACTAGCTGTAGTAGTAGTTGTAGTAGTAGCAGCAATAGTAGAAGTACTAGTAGTAGTTGGTATAGCAATTGCAGTAGTAGTAGTTGCAGTTGTAGTAGTGGTAGTAGTAGCAGTAGCAGTAGTAGTTGTAGCTGTAGTAGTAGGAGGAGGAGGTGGAGAAGGAGTAATAGAAGTAGTAGCAATAGTGGTTGCAGCAGAAGATGTATTAGTAGTAGTTGTTGTAGTAATAGTAGAAGTTGGAGTAGTAGTAGTTGTAATAGCAGCAGTAGTAGTAGTCGTAGTAGTAGAAGTAGTAGTAGAAGTAGTAGTAGTAGAGGTAGAAGTAGTAGTAGTAGCAGCAGCAATAGTACTAGTAGTAGTATGATTAGTAGTACAAGCAGTTGGAGTAGTTTAACTTGTAGTTGTAGAAGTTGTGGCAGTACTAGCTGTAGTGGTAGAAGTAGTTGTTATAGTAGTAGTACTAGTAGTTGTAGTCAAAGTAGTAGGAGTAGTAGTTATGTTGTAGTAGTAATTGTAGTAGTAGTAGTAGTAATATTCGTAGTAGTAGCAGTAGTAGTATTAGTAGACCTAGTTGCAGCAGTAGTAGTACTAGTAGTGGTTGAAGTAGTTGTGGTTATTATTGTAGTAGTAGTAACAGCAGTAGTAGCAGTTCTTGGAGCAATAGTTGTAATTGTAGTAGTAGTAGTGTATTAGTTGCAGTAGTAGTAGCAGGAGTAGTAGTAGTACTAGTAGTGGTCGTAGTAGTAAGAGTTGGAGTGTTAGGAGTAGTAGTAGCTGTAGGATTTGTAGTAGTAGTGGGGGTCGGAGTATAGCAATAGTAGTATTGGTAGGCGTAGCAACAGTAGTAATAGTAGTAGTAGTAGCAGCAGCAGCAGCCGTAGTAGTTGTAGTTGTAGTAATACTAGTAGTAGTAGTAGTAGTAGTAGTAGGACTAGTAGTAGCGAAAGTAGAAGTAGTACGTGTTGTAATAGAGTTGTAGTAGGAGTAGCAGCAATAGTAGTAGTTGTTGTATTAGTAGTAGTAGCCGTAGAATTAGTAGTAGCAGGAGTAGTATAACACTATTTGTAGCAGTAGTGGTAGTTGTAGTAGGAGCAGCAACAACAACAATTATAGTCGAATTACAAGTGGTAGTTGTAACAGCAATAGTAGTAGTAGTAGTATTAGTAGTAGTAGCGGTAGAAGTAGAACTAGTAGTAATTGTAGTACTAGTTGTAACAACAGATGTTGTTGGTATCATTGTTGTTGTTGTTTTCGTAGTAGTAGTGTAGTTGTAGTATTAATATTTCTCGTAGCTGTTGTCGCAGTAGTAGTAGTAGCAGCAACAGCAGCTGTAGAAGTAGTAGTAGGAGTAGTAGTGTAGTAGTAGCAGAAGTAGTAGTATTAGTAATAGTAGTATTAGAAGTAGTAGTAGTAGTAGTAATATAAGTAGTAGTAGTTGTAATAAAAGTAGTATTAAAAGTTGTAGTAGTAGTTCTTGTAGTAGTTGTAGCAGTAGCAGTAACAGCAGAAGTAGTAGTAGTTTTTGTTGTTGTAGTAGCCCTAGTAGTTGTAGAAGTACCTGCAGTAGTAGAAGTAGGAGTTGGAGTAGTAGTAGTTATAGAGGTAGTGGTACTTGCAGTCGGTGTAGTAGTAGTTGGATTAGGAGTTGGAGTAGTTGTTGTTGTGGCAGTCGAAGTAGTAAAATTAAGTGTGGTAGTACTATTAATAGTGGGAGTAGGAGTAGGAATAGTAGCAATAGTAGAAGCAGTAGTAGTAGCAGCAAATGCAGCAGTAGCAGTAGTAATAGTAGTAGTAGTACTAGATGTAATATTTTTTGTAGTCGTAGTAGTAGTAGTTATAGCAACAGTTGTAGTTGTAGTAGTAGTAGTTGTTGTTCTTGTAGTAGTCACAGTAATAATAGCAGTACTAGTACTAGTAGTAGAAGTTGCAGTAGTAGTACTTGTAATAGTAGTAGTTGTGCGACGAGTAGTAGCTGTAGGAGCATTAGTAGTAGTCATAGTACTAGTCTTAGTGTTAGTAATAGTAGTAGTAGTAGTAGTAGTAGTAACTGTAGTTGGAGTAGCTGCAACAGTAGCAACAGTAGTAGCAGTGGTAGTAATAACTGTACTAGTAGCAGTAGTGGTAGTGGTAGAAGTAGTTGTCACACTAGTAGTAGCAGTAGTAATAGTAGAAGTAGTAGTAGTAGTAGTAGTAGTAGTAGCAACAACAACAATAGTAGTAGCAGTAGTAGTAGTTGTTGTTGTTGTTGTAGTAGTAGTAGGAATAGGTTTGGGAATGGAAGAAGTAGGAGTAAAAGCTGTAGTAGAAGTAATAGCTGTAGTAGTAGTAGTGGTAATAGCAGAAGGAGTCAGAGTAGTAGTTGTAGTAATAGTTGTTGTAGGAGTACTAGTTGCAGTTGTAGTAGCAGTAGGAGTAGTAGTATTCGTAGTAATAGTAGCAGAAGGAATAGTAGTAGTACTAGTAGTAGGGGTTGTAGTAGTAATAGTAGTAGAAGTAGTAGTTGGAGTAGCAATAGAAGTAGTATTACTAATAGTAGGAGTAATAGTTGTAATGGTGGTAGTTGTAGTAGTAGTAGTAGTAGAACTAGTAGTGGAAGTAGTAGCAGTAGCAGTAGTAGTAGTAGATGTATTAGTTGATGTATCAGAAGTAGGAATCGGAGTAGTAGTAGCGGTAGTAGCCATAGTAGTATAGTGGTATTATTAGTAGCTGTAGTAGCAGCAGCAGTTATAGTCATAGTAGTAGTAATTCTTGTAGTTATTATTGTTGTTGTAGTAGTTGTTGTAGTAGTAGTAGCAGTAGTAGTAGCAATTTTTGTGGTAGTAGCAGTAGGAGTAGTAGTAGTTGTAGCAGTAGCAGAAGTGGTAGTACTAGTAGTCGATGTAGTAGTAGAAGTGGCACTAGAAGTACTTGTTGTACAAGGAGTAGAAGAAGTAGCAGTAGAAGTAGTAGTTGTTGTAGCAATAGTCGTAGTAGTAGTAATAGAAGCAGTAGCAGTAGTAGTATTAGTAGAAGTAGTTGTAGTAGTAGAAGTAATAGTAGTAGTAGTAGTAGTGGTAGTAGTAGTCATAGGAGTAGTAGTAGGAGTAGCAATAGAAGTAGTAGCCATAGTGGCAGTAATAGTAATAGTTGTAGTAGTAGGAGTAGTAGTAGTAGTACTTGTAGTTGTAGTAGTAGTAGTTGTTGTAGTAGTAGTTGTAGTAGTAGTAGAGATGGTTGTGGTAGTAGTAGTAGTTGTAGTAGTGGCTATAGCAGTATTGGTAGTAACAGTAGTACTCGGAGTAGGTGTGGTAGTAGTGGCAGTAGTAGTTTTTATAGTAGTAGTAGCAGTGGTTAGTAGAAGTAGTAGTAATAGTATTATTAGTTGTATTAGTAGTAGTAGTAGAGTATTAGAGTAGTAGTAGTTAGTAGTAGTAGTAGTAGTAGTAGTCTTAGTAGTAGTAGTATAGTCGGAATAGCATCAGTCGTGGTAGTAGTAGAAGTAGTAGGCACACTAGTAGCAGTGGTAGTAGCTGTTGTTGTAATAGTAGTAGGAATAGGTGTAGGAGTGGGAATAGTAGTAGGAGTAGTAATCGAAGTAGTAGCTGTAGTAGCGATAATAAAAGAAGTAGTAGGAGTAGGAGTAGTAGTAGTAGTTGCAGTAGCAGCAGTAGTAGTAGTAGCAATTGTGGTAATAGTTGTAGCAGCAGCAGTAGTAGTTAGTACCTATAGGAGTACTATTTGTACTAGTAGCAACCGCAGCAGTAGTGGTATTAGTAGTAGTAGTAGAAGTAGAATTAGTAGTAGTAGTTACTACAGCAATAGTAGCAGTAGTATTAGTCGTAATAGTCGTTGTTGTAGTAGTAGTAGTAGTAGTAGTAGTAGTAGTAGTAGTAGTAACAGTAGTACGAGTAGTAGTTGGAGTAACAGTAGAAGTAGCCGGAGTAGTAGTTAAAGTAGTGGTAGTAGCAGTAGGAGTAATAGTTATAATAGTAGTAGTTGTAGTAGTAGTAGTAGTAGTACTAATTGTTGGAATCATAGTAGTTGCAGTAGTTGGAGCTGTAGTATTGATAGCTATAGCAATAGTAGCAGTAGGGGTAGTAGTAGTGGTAGCTGTAGTAGTAGTAGTGGTAGTAGTAGTGGTAGTGGTAGTAGTAGTTGTAGTAGTAGTAGAAGCAATAGCAGTAGTGGGAGTAGTAGAACTGGTAGTCGCATAACTAGTAGCAATAGTAGTAATAGTAGTTGGAGTATGAGCAATAGAAGCAGCAGCAGTAGTAATAATAGTAGTAGTAGTAGTGGCAGTAGCGCTAGTAGTAGCTATAGTAGAAGCAGCAGTAGTAGTGGTAATAGTAGAGGTAGTAGTAGTAGTAGTTGCAACAGTAGTTGGAGTAGCAGTGACAGTAACAGCAGCTGCAGTAGTTGCAAAATATTAGTAGTAGTAGTAATAGTAGTAGTAGCAGTATTTGTAGTTGTAATAGTAGAAGTTGTAGTTGTCATAGTTGTAGTAGTCATAGTAGTAGTAGCATTATTGGCAGTAGTAGTAGTAGTAGTAATAATTCTATTATTATTAATAGTAGTTCTAGCAGTAGGAGTAGTAGCTGTAGGAGTAATAGTCGTAGCAACAACAGTCGTGGTAGTAGTATTAATAGTAGTAGTAGTAGAAACAGTAGAAGCAGTAGTTGTATTAGTTGTAGTAGTAGTCGTAGAAGTAGTAGCAGTTGAATTTAAAGTAGTAGTAGTAGTAGGGGTTGTAGCAGAAGTAGTTGTAATAGCAGCAAATGTAGTAGCTGCAATAGTAGTAGTAGTAGTAGAGTGAGTAGTAATAGTACTAGAAGTTGTAGTAGTAGAAGTAGTAGTAGTAACAGCAGCAGCAGCAATAGTAGTAGCAACAACAGAAGTTATAGCAGCAGCAATAGTTATAGTAGCTGCAACAGTACTAGTAGTTGTTGTTGTTGTAGTGGTAGTAGTAGTAGTGGTGGTAGTTGTGGTAGTAGTACTAGTAGTAATAGTAATAGTAGGAGTAGGATTATTAGTAGTAGTAGTAGGAGGAGGAGTAGCAGTAGCAGTGGTAGAAGTAATAGTAGTAGTAGGAGGAGGAGTAGGTGTAATAGTTGTAGTAGTTGTTGTTGTAGTGGTAGTGAAAGAAGTATTGGTAGTAGCAATAGTAGTAATAGCAGTAGTTGTAGTTGTAGGAGTAAAAGTAGTAGTAAGTTTAGTAGTAGTAGTAGTCATAGTAGGAGTAGCTGTAGTCGTAGTAGTAGTAGTATTGGTAGTAGTAATAGTATTAGTAGTGGTAGTAGTGTAATAGTAGTACAAAAAGTAGTAGTAGCACTTATAACTGTAGTAATAGTAGTACTAGTAGTGGTGGTCGTAGTAGAAGTACTAATAGTAGTAGTCGCGGAAATAGCAGTAGGTGTCGTTGGAGTAGTTGTAGTACTAGAAGTAGTAATTGTGGTAGCAGCAATAGTAGTAGTTGTAGTTGTTGTTGCAGTAGTAACAGTTGTAGTTGTTGTAGTAGTAATGGTAGTAGTAGTAGTTGTTGTTGTTGTAGTGGGAGTATTAGTAGTAATAGTGGTGGTAGTAATATTATTAGTAATAGTAGTGGTAATAGTAGTAGTGGTCGGGGAATTAGGAGGAGTATTAGGAGCGTTATTCTTTTAAGTGTTAGGAGTGGCAGTAGTAGTGGCAATATTAATAGCATTAGTAGTAGTAGTAGTAGTAGTAGCAGTGGTAGTAGCGTTAGTAGTAGTAGCAGTAGTAGTTCTCGTAGCAATAGTTGTTATGATTGTTGTTGTTGTAGTAGTAGTAGTAAGAGTAGAAGTAGGATTTGGAGTAGTAGTAGCAGTAGTAAGAGTTGGAGTGGTAGACTTTGTGGCAAGAGTACGAGTAGTAAGAGTTGTGGTAGTAGTAGTTGTAGTAGTAGGAGTAGAAGTAAGAGTCGTAGAATAGTAGTATTAGTAGTAATCATAGTTGTAGTAGTAGTAGTAGTAGCAATAGTAGTAGTAGTAGTATTAATAGTAGTAGTAGTATTAATAGGAGTAGTAGTATTAATAGTAGTAGCAGTAGCAATAGTAGTAGTAGTAGTACTAGTAATAGAGGAGGAGTAGTACTCGAGTAGGAGTGGGAGTAGTAGAGTAGTAGTAGAAGTCGTAACAATAACAGTATTAGTAGTAGTAGTTGTTGTAGTACTTGCAGTAGTCATAGTAGTAGCAGTAGAAGCAGCAGCAGCAGTTGTAGTTGTAATTGTAGCTGTAGCAGTTGTCGAAGAAGTAGAAGTAGTAGTTGTAGCTGTAGTAGTAACGGTGGTAGCAATAGTAGTAATAGTAGCAATCATAGCAGCAGTAGTAGTAGTAGCAGTAGTTGTTGTAGCAGTAGTAGTAGCAGTAGTATTATTAGTAGTAGTAGTAGTGATAGCAGTAGAAGTAGGAACGGAAACAACAACAACAATAGTAGTAGTTGTACTAGTACTAGTACTAGTACTACTAGTTGCAAGAGTTGGCATAGTAGTAGCAGTAATAATAGTAGTTGTAGTAATAGTAGTAGTAGAAGTGGTAGTAGTAGTAGTCGTAGCAGCAGCAATAGTGGCAGCAGCAGCAGCTGCTGCAGTAGTAGCAGTAGTAGGACTAGTAGAAGTAGTTTTCATAGTAGTAGTAATAATAGTATTATTAGTAGCAGAAGAATAGTACTAGTTACAGTAGTAGTAGTAGTAGTAACATTGAAGCAGCAGGAGAAGTAGAACTCGTAATTGTAGTAGTGATAGCAGTAGTAGTTGCCATAGTAGTAGTCCTAAAAATAATAGTAGAAGAAGTAGTATTAGTAATAGTTGTAGGAGAAGTAGAGTAGTACTAGTAGTAGTAGTAGAAAAAGTTGTAGTAACTGTAGTAGTAATAGAAGTAGCAGTAGTAGTAGTAGTAGGAAAAGTAGTCATAATAGTAGTAGCAACAACAACAGTAGTAGTCGTGGTAGCAGTAGTAGTAGTAGTAGGAGAAGTGTAGTAGCAGTCGTAGTAGTAATTGTAACAGAAGCAGTAGTAGTGGTGGTGGTGGTGGTGGTGGTGGTAGTGGTGGTAGTAGAAGAAGAAGAAGTAATAGTAGTAGTAGTAGTAGTAGTAGTAGTACTAGCAATAGTTATAGTTGTAAGAAAAGTAGTAGTAGTACTAGTAGCAATAATAATAGTAGAGTAGTGGCAGTAGTAGTAGTTGTTGTAGCAGTAGCAGTAGCAGCAGTAATAGCAAGAGTTGTAGTAGCATGCAAAGTACTAGAAGTAGTTGTACTAGTAGCTGTAACATGATAACTTGTTGTAGTTGTAGCAGTAGTAATAAGAGTGGTAGTAGTAGTATCAGTTGGGGCTGTAGTAGTAGCTGTAGTTGTAGTAAAATTTGCAGTAGTAGTAGTAGTAGCAGTAGTAACAGTAGTAAAAGTAGTAGTAGTAGCAGTTGTAGGAGTAATAGTAGTAAAAGTAGTCGCCATTGTAGTAGTAATAGCAATAGTAGTAAAATTAGTGGCAGTGGCAATAAAAGTAGTAACAATTGTAGTAACAGTACAAGTTGCAGCAATAGTAGCAGTAGTAGTAGAAGGAGTAGTAGTAGTTGAAGAAGTGTTAGTAGGAGTAGTAGTCGTAGTAGTTATAGTAGTAGTAGTAGTAGCAATCGTAGTAGTAGTAGTAATAAGAGAAGTAGTAGTAGTTGCGATGGATGTAGTAGTAGTAGAAGTACTACTAGTAGTAGTAGAAGTAGTAGATGCAATAGTAGTAGAAGTAGTAGATTCAGTAGCAGTAATAGATGTAGTATTAGTAGCAATAGAAGTAGTAGTAGCATCTTTAGAATTAGTAGTAGTTTTTGTAGTAGTCGCAGAAGTAGAACAAGTAGTAGTAGAGTGTTGGTATTAGTGCAAGTAGTGGTAGCAATTGTAGAAGTAGTAGTAGTAGTAGTAGAAAAAGTAGTAGCAGAAGTTGTAGTAGTTGGAGTAGTAATAATAATAGTAGTAGTAGTAGTAGTAGTAGTAGAGTCGGAGAAATAGTAGAGTAGTAGTAGAAGTAGTAACAATAATAGTATTAGTTGTAGTAGTTGTTGTAGTACTAGCCATAGTCGTAGTACCAGCAATAGAAGTAGAAGCAGCAGTAGAGGTAATAGTAGCAACCGAAGCAGTAGTTGTGGTAGTTGCAGTAGTAGCTGTAGCTGTACCAGTTACAAAGGTATTAGTAGAAGTAGTACTAGTAGCAGTAACAGCAGTTGCAGTAGAAGTAATATTAGTAGTAGTTGTAGCGGCGACAACAACAGTAGTAGTAGTAGTGGCAGTACTAGTAGTTGCAGGAGTTGGCGTAGTAGTAGTAATAATAGTAGTAGTAGTCGTAGAAGTAGAAGTAGTAGTAGTAGTAGTAGTAGCAGAAGTGGAAGCAGCAGGAGGTGTAGTAGTAGCAGCAATAGTAGCAGCATTAGAAGTAGTTGTCATCGTAGTAGTAGTAATAGTAGTATTAGTAGAAGTAGCTATAGTGCTTGTAACAGTAGTAGTAGTAGGAACAGTTGTAGCAGCAGAAAAAGTAGAAATCGTAGTTTTAGTAGTATTAGCAATAATAGTAGCTGTAGTAGTAGGCCAACAAATAGTAGTAGAAGCAGTAGTATTAGTAATGGGAGTAGCAGCAACAGCAGTAGTAGGAGAAGTAGAGTAGTTGAATCCGCAGTGGTAGTTGTAATAGTAGTAGTAGTAGCGGTAGTAGTAGTACTAGCAGTAGTAGTAGTAGCAAGAGTAGCAATAGTAGAAGTAGTAGTAGTAGTAGTAGTAGTAGTAGTAGTAGTAGTAGCAGCAGTAGTAGTAGTAGTAGGAGGAGGAGGAGGAGGAGGAGGAGGAGGTTATAGTAGTAGCAGAAGTAACAACAACAGTAGTAGTCATGGTCGTAGTAGTAGTAGGAGGAGGAGAGGTAGAGTAGTACCAGCCGCAATAGCAATTGTAACAATAGTAGTAGTAGTAGTAGTAGTAGGAAAGGTAGTAGTAGTAGCAATAGCAACAACAACAGTAGTAGTCATGGTAGTAGTAGTAGTAGGAGGAGGAGGAGAGGTAGAGTAGTAGTAGCCGCAGTAGCAATTGTTACAGTAGTAGTAGTAGTAGTAGTAGTAGTAGTAATAATAATAGTAGTAGTAGTAATAGGAGAAATAATAGTAGCAGATATAGTAATTGTAGTAGCAATAGTAGCAGTAGTAAAAAAAGTAGTAGTAGTAGCGGTAGCAACAACAATAGTAGTAGTAGTGGTAGTTGTTCTTGTTGTTGTAGTTGTAGCAGTAGCAGGAGTAGGAGTAGTAGGCAAAGTAGTAGAAGCAGTAGTACTAGTAGTAGTAGCAGGAGAACTTGTTGTAGTTGTAGTAGTCATAATAGGAGTAGTAGTAGTAGTATCAGTTGGGGCAGTGGTAGCAGTAGTAGTAGTAGTGGAAGTACTAATAGTAGTGGCAACTGTAGTAGAAGTTACGGTAGTAGTAGTACCAATAGTCATTGTCATAGAAGTAGTAGTAGTAACTGTAGTAGCAGTAGTAGTGATAGTGGCAATAGTAGTAAAATTAGTGGAAGTAGCAATAGAACTAGTAGCAACAGTAGTATTAGTATAAGTAGAAGCAGTTGTAGTAAAAGTAGTAGTAACAGGAGTATTAGTAGTAGAAGAAGTAGTATTAGTAGGAGTAGGAGTCATAGTAGTAATAGTAGTAGTAGTAGGGGATGTTGTAGTTGTAGTAGGAGAAGTAGTACTAGTTGTGGTAGCAGTAGTTGTAGTAGAAGTGCAACAAGTAGTATTAGTAGAAGCAGCAGTAGTAGTAGAAGTAGTATTAGTAGCAACGAAAGTAGTAGTAGCATCTATAAAAGTTGTAGTAGCTTTTGTAGTAGTAGTAGAAGTAGAGCAAGTAGCAATAGAGTGGTAGTAACAGTAGTAACAGTCGTAGTGGTAAAAGTAGTGGCTGAAGTTGTAGTAGTAGGAGTAGTAAAATTAGTAGTAGTAGGAGTAGTAGAAGTAGCAGTAGTAGTAATTGTACGAGTAGCAGCAGTAGTAGTACTAGTAGTAGTAGTAGTAGTATTAGTTGGAGAAATATTGTAAGAGTAGAAGTGGTCGTAGTAGCAGTAGTAGTAGTAAGAGATGTAGTAGTAGTAGTAGAAGTAGTAGCACTGTAGCAGTGGCAGTAATAGTCGTAGTAGTAGTAGTGGCTGTAATAGCAGTAGTTGTAGTGATGGTAATAGTAGTAGTAGCAGTAGTGGTAGTTGTGGCAGTGGTAGGAGTAGTAGTAGTCATAGAAGCATTAGCCATAGCAGTAGTCGAGGTATTAGTTCTAGTATTCGTAGTAGTAGTCGGCGTATTAGTTGTAGTAGTCGTAGAAGTAGTAGTAGTTGTTGGACTAGAAGCACAAGTAGGAGTGGTAATAGTAGAAACATTAGTAATAGTAGTAGTCATAATAGTAGTTGCAGCAGCAATAGTAGTATTAGTAGTAGTTATTATAGCTGTAGTAGTAGCAGCAGCAGCCGCCGCATTATTAGTATTAGTAGCCATAGTTGTAGCTATAGTAGTAGTAGTCGTCATCGTAGTAGCAGTAGTAGTTGTAGTAGTAGTAGTTGTAGAATTATTATTATTAGTTGAAATAGAAGTACTTGTAGGAGCAGTAGTAGTACTAGAAATAGTAGTCGTAGTAGTAGTGTTGTAGTTATGGTGGTACTAGTGGCAGTTTTAGTAGTTGTAGTAGTAGTAGTAGTAGTACTAGTAGTAAAAGTAGTAATAGTAGTATTAGTAGTAGTAGTTGTTGTTGTAGTAGTAGTAGTTGTTGTTGTAATAGTTGTTGTTGTAGTAGTAGTAGTAGTAGGAGTAGCAGCTGCAGTAGTAATCACAATGGTAGTAGTAGTAGTAGTAGTAGTAGTGATAGTCGTAATTGTGGTGGTGGTAGTAGTAGTAGTAGTAGTAGTAGCAGTAGCAGTTAGCAAAAGCCGCAGTAGTAGTAGTATTAGTAGTTGTAGGACCACTAGTAGCTGCAGTGGTAGTACTAGAAGCAATGGTAGTAGTTGCAGTAATAGAAGTAGTAGAAGTAGTAGTAGAAGTAGTAGTAGAAGTTGAGGTAGTAGTAATAGTAGTAGTAGTAGTAGAAGTAGTAGTAGTAGTAGTAGTAGTTGTTGTTGTTGTAGTAGTAGTAGTACTAGTAGTAGTAGTAGTAGTAGTAGTAGTAGTAGTAGGAGTATTAGTAGCAGTCAGAGTTGTAGGAGGAGAAGTAGAAGAACTCGTGACAGTAGCAGCCGTAAGAGTAGCCGTCCTAGTAGGATAAGTAGTAGTAGTATTAGAAGTCATAATAGCAGTTGTGGTAGTAGTAGTATTATTAGTAGTGGTAATAGGAGTAGTATTAGTAGTAGTAGGAGCACTTGTTGTTATATTTGCAATTATCGTAGTAGTAGTTGTAGTAGTAGTAGTGGTAGTAGTAGTAGTAGTAGTGGTAGTAGTAGTAGTAGTAGTAGTAGTAGTAATAGCAATGTAGTAGTATCAATAATAATAGTGGTAGTAATTGTAGCAGTAGTAGTAGGAGTAGTAGTAGTAGTAGAAGTTGTAGTTGTAATAGTAGTTATTGCTGTAGTAGTACTAGTAATAGTAGTTGTAATAGTAATAGGGGTACTAGCAAAAGGAGTGGTAGTTGTAATAGTACTAGAAGGAGTAGTAGTAGTAGTACTGGTAGTAGGAATAGTAGTAGTAGCATTGGTAGTAGTAGTTGAAGTAGTAGCCAAAGTAGAAGTAGTAGTAGCGGTGGCAACAGTAGCAGTAGCAGCAGCAATAGTAATAGTATAATCAGTTGCCCTAGTAGTGGTAGTAGAACTAGAAGTAGTATTAGTAGCAGTAGTGATTATACCAGAAGTACTAGTTGTAGTCGTAGTAGAAGAAGTAGTACTAGTAGTTGTTGTAGCAGTTATAGTAGTAGTAGGAGTGCTAGAAGTAGTAGTAGCCTTAGTAGGGATTTGTTTCAGGGGTAGTAGTAGTACTAGTGGTAGAAGTAGTAGCAGTAGTTGTTGAAGTAGTAGTTCGAGTGGCAATCGAAGTAGTAGCCATAGTAGTAGTAATAATAGATGTAGAGCAGTAGGAGTAGTAGCTGCTGTTGTGGCAGTAGAAGTAGTAGCAGCAGTAGTAGATATAGCAGCAGTAATAGCAATAGTATTTTTAGTAGTAGTAATAGTAATAGTAGGAGTACTAGTTGCAGTAGTAGTAGTAGCATTAGTAGTAATAGTAGTCAAAGTAGTACCAATAGCAGCAGTAGTAATCATAGTAGAAGTAGTAGTGGTAGTGGCAATATTTGATGAAGTAGTAGTTATGGTAGAAGTAGTACTAATGGTAGCAGTAATAGTAGTATTTGTAGTAGTTATAGTAGTGGTAGTGGTAATAGTAGCAGAAAGGGTAGTAGTAGTGGTAGCCATAGTAGTAGTGCAAGTGGTAGTAGTCGTAGTTATGGTAGTGGTAGTACAAGTAGTAGTTGTGGGAGTAGTAGTACTATTAGTCGTAGAAGGTGCTATTGCTTTAGCAGTAGGGGTAGTTGTAGTAGTAGTAGAAGTGGTAGTATGAGTCATTTCAGCAGTAGTGCAAGCAGTAGTAGTTCTAGTACTATTGTACAAGTAGTAGCAATAGTTATAGTATTAGAGTTAGTAGTAGTAGTAGTAGTCATAGTAGTAGTAGTAGCAGCAATAGTAATATTGGTAGTAGTAGTAGTAGTAGTAGCATTAGTAGTAGGAGTAATAGTAATAGTAGTAGTGGTGGTGGTGGTAGTAATAGAAGTAGTAGGAGGGGTAGCTCTAGTAGTAGTAGTAGTAGTAGTAGTAGTAGTAGTAATAGTAGTCTTAGTAGTAATAGTTGTAGTAGTATTAGTAGTAGTAGTAGTAGTAGTAGTAGTAGTAGTAGTAGTAGTCATAGTGGTGGTGGTCATAGTTGCACTAGTAGTAGAAGTAGTAGGGGTAGTACGAGTTGTAATAGCAGTAATGCTAACAGTAGTAGTAGTAGTAGTAGTAGTAGTTATACTTGTTGTAGCAATAGTAGTAGTAGTGGTTGCTATAGTAGTAGTAGTAATACTAGCTGTAGCAGTAGTTGTAGTCTAAGCAATTGTAGTAGTAGTAGTAGTAGTAGTACTAGCTATAGCAGTAGTTGTAGTATAAGCAGTTGTAGTAGTAGTAGTATAGTAGTAGTAATAATAAGGGGAGTAGTTGTTCCAGTAGCACTAGTACATGTCAGAGTAGGAGTAGTAGTAGTAGGAGTAGGAGAAGGAGTAGTAGTACTAATAGTAGAAGCAATGGTAGTTGCAGCAGTAGTAGTAATAGTAGTAGTGGTGGTGGACGTAGCTGCAGTAGTAGTTGTAGTAGTAGTAGTGGTATGAGTTGTAAGAGCAGAAACAGTAACAGTAGTAGTAGTAGTTATACTTGTAATAGTAATAGTAGTAGTAGTAGTTGCTATAGTAGTAATTGTTGTTGTTGTTGTTGTTTGTTGTTATAGTAGTAGTAGCAGTAGTAGTAGTAGTCTAAATAGTTGTTGTAGTAGTAATATTGTAGTAGTAGTAATAGGGGTAGTAGTAGTAGCAATAGCAATAGTAGAAGTCAGAGTGGGAGTAGTAGTAGTAGGTGTAGGTGTAGTAGTAGTAGTTGTTGTAGTACTAGTACTTGTAGAAGTAGTAGTTGTTGTAGTAGTATTAGTACTAGCAACAGGAGCAGCAGTAGTACTATGTGTAGTAGCTGTAGTAGAAGTAGGAGTAGTAGTAATAAGAGTGGCAGTAGTAGTAGTAGTCATTGTAGTAGTAGTTGCAGTAGTAGTAGTAGTAGTAGTAGGAGGAGGAGGAGGAGGAGGAGGAGTAGTAGTAATAATAGCATTAGTAGCAGCACTAGTTGTTGTAGTTGCAGTATTAGAACTAGTAGTAACAATAGTAGTATTAGTATTTGTAGCAGTAGTAGTAGACTTGTAGTAGTTATGCTACTAGTGGTAAAAGTTGTTGAAGTCACAGTAGTAGTTGTAGTTGTATGAGAAGTAGTAGTAGGATTAGTAGGTGTCATTGGTGTAGCAGTAGTAATAGTAGTACCAGTAGTAGGAGTAGCAGTAGTAGAGGTAGAAGTATTATCAGTAGCAACGTCTGTAGCAGTGGTAGCAGCAATAGTAATAGTAGAAGTTGCAGTAGTAACAGTAGTGGCAGTAATAGCAGCAGTAGTACTAGTAATACTAGTAGTTGTAATAGAAGTTGTACTAGTAGTAGTAGTAGTTGTAGTAGTAGTAGCAGCAGCAGTAGTAATAGTAGCAATACTAGCAGTTGCAATAGTAGAAGTAGTGCTAATAGCAGCAATAGTAGTAGTAATAGTAGCAATACTTGGAGTAGCAGCAGTAGCTGTAGCGATAATAGTAGCAGTAGCAATAGCAGCACCTGTTGTAGGAGAAGGAGCGGTAGCCACTATAGCAGTATTAGCAGTAGTGATAGTAGTAGTAGCAAGAGTTGTTGTAGCAATAGTCCTTGTGGCTGTATTAGAAATAGTAGTAGTATTATAAGTAATAGTAGTCGTAGTTGTAGTAGAAGGAGAAGTAGTAGTAGTAGTTGTAGCTATAATAGTAGTACTAGCAGTAGCTGTAGTAGTAGTAATTGTAGCAGAAGTAGTAGTAGTAGTAGTAGTAGTAATAGTAGTAGCAGTGGTAATACTAGTAGTAGTAGTAGTAGCAGTAGTAGTAGTAGTAGTAGTAGTAGTAGTAGTAGTAGGGGTAGTAGTGGTTGTTGTAGTAGTCGTAGTAGTAGTAGTAGCAGTAGTAATAGCAGTATCAGCCACGGTAGCAATAGTAATAGTGGTAGTTGTAGTAGGAGGAGTAGTAGTAGTAGTAGTAGTCGTTATAATAGTAGTAGTTGTAATAGTAGTAGTAATAGTTGTATTAGTGGCACTAGCAATACCAAAAGTTGTAGTAGTAGTAGTAGTCGTTGTCGTCGTTGTTGTTGTTGTAGTAGTAGTAGAAGTAGTAGTAGTAGTAGTAGTGGTAGAAGTTGTAGTAGTCGTAGTAGTAGTAGTAGAAGTTATTGTTGCTTTTGTAGTACTAATAGTATAAGTAGTAGTAGTAGTATTAGTAGTAGTTGTTGATGTAGTAGTAGTAGTAGTAGTAGTAGTAGGTAATAGCAGTTGTAGTGGTAGTAATACTGGAAGTGCTAGGAGTTGTCATAGTTGTACTTGAAGTAGTAGTCGTAGCAGTAAATGTAGTCGTACTCATAGCTATATCAGTAGTAGAAGCTACAGTAGTAGTAGTAATAGTAAAGGTAGAAGGAGTAGGAGTAGTAGTGGTAGTAGTAGTAGTGGTCGTTGTAGTAGTACAAGCAGATGTAGCAGTAGTAGCAGTAGTAGTTGTAATAGTAGTTATAGTAGTAATAGCTGTAATAATTGGAGGAGTAGTTGTAGTTTTTATTGTAGTAGTAGACAGAGGAGTACGAGTATTAGGAGTAGTAGTCATTGTAGTAGTAGTAGTAGTTGTTGTTGTTGTTGTTGTTGTTGTAGTAGTAGTAGTAGAAGTTGCTATGGCAGTAGCAGTAGCAATGGAAGCAGTAGTGGTAGTAGTTGTTGTTGTTGTAGTGGTAGAACGGGTAGCAGTATTTGGACTAGTAGATGTAGTATTCATAGCAGTTGTGGTAGTAGTAGTAGTAGTAGGAGAAGGAGGAGTAGGAGTAGTAGTAGTGGCAATGATAGCAGCAGTAGTAGTAGTAGTATTAGTAGTAGTAGTAATAGTTGTTGTTGTAGTAGTAGGAGTGGCAGTATTAGTAGTAGTAGAAGTAGAAGTCGTAGTAGTAGTAGTAGTAGCAGTCAAAGTACAGTAGTTGTAGAATGAGTAGAAGTAGTAGAAGTAATAGTAGTAGTACAAGTAGTAGTTGGTGTAGTCAGAGTAGCAGCAACAGCCGCATAGTAGTAGTTGTTGTAGTAGGAGTGGCAGCTGCATCTGCATTAGTAGTAGTTGTTGAAGTAGGAGTTGCAGTAGCTGTCGCATTAGTAGTAGTTGTAGTGGTATTAGTACTGGTTGTGGTAGCAAGAGTAGTTGTTTTATTAGTAGTAGTAGATGTAGTAGTAGTAGCAGTAGTAATGGTAGTAGTAGTAGTAGTAGAAGTAGTAGTTTTAGTTTTTGTAGCAGTAGTAGTAGTAGCAGTAGTAGTAGCAGTAGTAGTCGTAGAAATAGTAGTCGTAATAGCAATAGTTGTAGTAGTAGTAGTTATATCCGTAGTAGCTGAAGTAGTTGTAGTAGTGTAGCATTAATAGTAGTAGAAGTAGTAGTAGCGGTAGTAGTTGTAGTAGTTATAGCAGTACTACTAGTAGTAGCAGTGATAGTGGTATCAGCAGTTATAGCAATAGGAGTTGTAGTAGTAGTAGTAACA
The DNA here is from genome assembly GCA_005019695.1 of Trichopus zeylanicus subsp. travancoricus. Taxonomy (NCBI): domain Eukaryota; kingdom Viridiplantae; phylum Streptophyta; class Magnoliopsida; order Dioscoreales; family Dioscoreaceae; genus Trichopus; species Trichopus zeylanicus. The sequence continues at coordinate 41,759 of RXID01006233.1, forward strand.
GAAGTAGTAACAGTTGTAATAGTAGTGGGAAAAGTATTTGTAGTATCAGTAGTAGTAGTGTAGCATTAGTAGTAGTAGTACTAGTAGTAGGAGTAGGAGTAGTAACAGTACCAGAAGGAGTAGTAGTTGTACCAGTAGTAGTTGTTGTTGTAGTTGCAGTAGCAGTAGTTCTAGTAGTAGTAGTAGTAGTAATAGCATCAATTCTGGTAGTACCCGAAGCTGTAGTAATAGTTGATGTCGTAACAGTAGAAGTAGCAGACCTAGAAGTAGTAGTGATAATAGTTATAATAGTAGTTGTAGCAGTAGTATTAATAGTAGTAATTGGAGTAATAGTGGCAATAGTGGTAGTATTATTACTAGTAGTAGTAATTGTAGTAGTAGGAATGGGTGTTGTCATACGGATTGGTCTTGGAGAAGGAGTAGTTGGTGTAGTATAATGAGTAGCAGTAGCTATAGTACTAGTAGTAGCACTAGTAGTAGCAGTAGTCACAGCAATTGTAGTGGTAGTGCCTAGAGTGGCAGTGGTAGCAGTAGTAGTAGCAGAAGTAATAGTAATAGCAACAGTAGTTGTTGTCGTTGTAGCAGTAATAGTAGTAGTCGTGAAAATAAAAGGAGCAGTGTTAGCAGTAGTAACATTAACATGAGAAGTCATCATAGTGGTAGTAGCAGTATTAGCAATAGTAGTAACAGCAGTAGTAGAAGTTGAGGTGGCAGTAGCAGTAGTTGTAGCAGAAGTAGTAGTAGTCATAGTATTCGAAGTGGTAGTAGTACTGTTAGTATTTGTATTAGTAGTATTAGTAATAGTTGTGTTGTAGTGGAAGTATTCGTTGTAGCAGTATTTATAGTAATAGTATTAGTAGTAGTAGTTGTAGTTGTAGTGGGAGTAGTAGTAGAAGTAGTGGTAGTAGCAATAGTTGCAGTAGTGATAGTAGTAGCTGTGGTAATCGTAGTAGTAGTAGTTGTAGTAGTAGTAGTAGAAGCAGCAATAGCAGTAGTAGTAGTGTTAGTAGTAGAAGCAGCAGTAGAAGTAGCAGCAGCAGTAGTAGTAGTAATAGTAGCAACGACAGTAGTAATAGCAGTAGGGGTAGTCATAGTAGTAGTAGCAAGAGTTATAGTAGTAGAAGTAGTAGCAGTTGTAGTCATTCTAGCAGCAGTGGTAGGAGGAGGTTGAGAAGACGTAGTAGTAGCAGTATTAGTAGCAGTAGTGTTAGTAGTAGAAGCAGCAATAGTAGTAGCAGCAGTAGCAGTAGCAGCAGCAGCAGCTATAGTAGTAGTTGTCGTAGTGGTTGTTGTAGTCATCAAAGTAGTAGTCGTGGTATTAGTCATCGTAGTAGCAGTAGTATCCTCGGTGGCAGTAGTAGCGATTGTAGCAGTCGTAGCAATCGTAGCAGAAGTAGTGGTGGCAGCACTAGTAGGAGAAGTTGTAGTAGAAGTAGTAGTAGTAGTTGTTGTTGTTGTTTTGTAATGGTAGTTGTAGTGGCAATACTTGTTCTTGTAGTACCAGTAGTGGAAACTGTAGTATTAGTTGGAGTAGCAATAGCAATAGTAGCTGAAGTAGTAGGAATAGTAAAAGTAGTAGGAGAAGTAGTAGTTGTAGCAGAAATAATAGCTGTAGTAGTAGTAGTAAAAAATAATAGCAGTAGTAGTAGTAGTAGGAGCAACAGTAGTAGCACTGGCAATTGTAGTAGCAATTGTTTTAGCAGTAGTAATAGACGCAGCGAAATCAACAGTAGTAGTATTGTAACAGTAGTAATTGTAGTAGTAGTAGCAGTAGTAGATGTCGTGGTAACCGTAGTAGTAGCAGTAGTTGTTGTTGTTGTAATAGTATTAGTAGCAATTACTAAAGTAGTACCAAAAGTAGAAGCAGTAGCAGAAGCAGTATTAGTTGTGTTAGTTGTAGTAATAGTAGTTGGAGCGAAAGTAGTAGCCGAAGGGGTAGCACTAGTATCAGTAGTAGTAGCTACAGTAGAAGTAGAAGTAGTTGTAGTAGCAGTAGCAGCTGTTGCAACAGTAGCAGTAGCAGTAGTTGCCATTGTAGCCAGTGTACTATTAGGAGTAGAAGTAGTAGTAGCAGTAGAAGTAATCAGAGAAGTAGTAGTAGTTGTAGTAGTAATAGTAGCAGTAGTAGTAGTATTAGTAGTAGTAGTTGTAGTAGTAGTAGTTGTAGTGGTAGCCGCAGTTATAGAAGTAGTAGTAGTAGTACCTGTAGCAGTAGTAGTAGTAGCAGTTGTAATAGTAGCAGTATTAGCAACAGTTGCAACAGCAGAAGTAGCAGTAGTTGTAGTTGTAGTAGTAGCAATAGTAGTTATAGAAGTAGTACTAGGAGTAGCAACTGTTGTAAAAGTAGTTGTAGTAGTCGTAGTAGTTGCAGAAGCAGTAGAAGCATTTGTAGGAGCAATAGTAGAAAAGTAGTAGTAGAAGCAATATTTGCAGTTGTAACAGTAGTAGTATTAATAGTATTGGTAGCAGTTGCTATAATAGTAGTAGTAGTAGCAGCATCAGCAGTAGTAGTGGTAGTAGTCGAAGGAGTAGCATTGAAATAGAAGTAGTAGCTGTAGCATTAGTAGTAGTAATAGGATTAGTAGCCACTGTAATAGTAGTAGTAGTAGTAGTAGTAGCAACAGCAGCAATAATAGCAGTAGGTGTAGTCGTAGTAGTAGTTGTAGTAGTAGTAAGAATTATAATAGTGGAAGTAGCCGCAATGGAAGTATTAGTAGTAGCAAAAGTTATAATAGTAGAAGTAGCCATTGTAGATGTAGTAGTAGCTATAGTAGTAGGAGGAGCAGACGTAGTAGTAGCAATAGCAGTAGTAGTAGCAGTATTAGTAGTAGTAGTAGTTGGAGTAGTAATAGAAGCAGCAGCAGTAGTAGCAGTAGTGTTATTAGTAGATGCAGCTGTAGTAGTAGTAGCTATAGTAGTGGTTGTTGTAGTAGTCATAGTAGTAGTCGTAGTAGTAGTTGTAGTAGTAGCAGTAGTTGCTGCGGTGGTAGTAGTAGCGGTTGTGGTAGTCGTAATAGTCAGAGCAGAAGTAGTAGTAGTAGCAATAGTAGGATAAGTAGTAGTAATAGTAGTTGTAATAGCAATACTAGTTGTAGCAGTAGTAGTTGAAACTGTGGTATTAGTAGGGGTAGAAGTTGTAGTAGTTGCCGAAGTAGTAACAGTAGTAACAGTAGTTGGATAAGTAGTAGTTGTAGCAAAAATAGTAGTTGTAGTAGTAGTAGTATTTTTCGTAGAAGTAGTAGTAGTAGTAGCAACCGCAAAGTAGTAGCACTAACAGTTGTAGTAGCAATTATTTTAGGAATAGTAGTTGTTACGGCAGCAACAGTAGTAGCAGTAGTAATAGTCGTAGTAGTAGTAGCTACCGTAGTAACAGTAGTAGTAGCAGTAGCAGTAGTTATTGTAGCAATTGTTGTAGTTTTTGTAATAGTATTAGTAGTAATTATGGAAGCAGTACCAGAAGTAGTAGCAGTAGCAGAAGCAGTATTAGTTGTATTAGTAGTAGTAATAGTAGTTTGAGGGAGAGTAGTAGCAGTAGGTGTAGCACTAGTTGCAGTAGTAGTAGCAGTTGTTGCAACAGTAGTAGTAACAGTAGTAACAGTAGTAGTAGTAGCAATAGTTGCCATTGTAGCAAGTGTACTATTAGGAGTAGAAGTAATCATAGATGTAGTTAGTAGTAGTAGTAGCAGCAGTAGTAGTAGTACTACTAATAGTAGTTGTAGTAGTAGTGGCAGTAGTATTGGTAGCTGTAGTAATAGAAGTCGTAGTTGCAGTAGTAGCAATAGTTGCAGTAGGAGAAGTAGCAGTAGTTGCAGTTATAGTAGTAGTAGTTGTAGTAATGGTAGTAGTAATAGTAGTAGCAGTAGTTGTGAAGGCTGTTGTAGTAGTATTAGTAGTAGTTGCAGTAACAGTAGAAGCATTAGTAGGAGCAGTAGTAGTAATAGTAGTAGTAGTAGAAGCAATATTTGTTGTAGTTGCAATAGTAGTAGTAATAGTATTTGCAGTAGTAGTAGCAACAGCAGTAGCAACAGTAGTTGTCGAAGTTGTAGCAGTGTAGTAGTTGTAATAGCAATAGCATTAGTTGTAGTAGTAGTATTAGTAGCAGTTGTAGTAGTAGTAGTAGTAGTAGGAATAGCGACATTAATAGCGATAGGAGTAGTCATAATATCAAAAGTAGTGGTAGTAGCAAGAGTTAGTGTAGTAGTAGTAGTCATAGTAGTATTAGCAGCTGTAGTCGTTGTAGCAGCAGTGGTAGTTGGAGGAGGAGGATGTACTTTTAGCAATAGTAGTATTAGTAGCACTACTAGTAGTTGTAGTAGTAGTTGGAGTAGTGGTAGAAGCAATAGTAGTTGTAGCAGTAGTGTTAGTAGTTTAAGTAGCACTTGTAGTAGCAGTAGTAGCAGTAGTAATAGCAGCAGCTATAGTAGTAGTTGTAGTAGTGGCTGTCGTAGTAGTCATAGTAGTAGAAATTGTAGCCACAATGCCGGTGGTAGTGGTTGCAGCAGTCATAGCAGAAGTTGTAGTAGCAGCAATAGTAGGGCAAGTAGTAGTAGGAGAAGTAGTAGTTGTTGTTACCGTAATAGTGGTTGTAGTCGCAATACTAGTTCTAGCAATAGTAGTAGTTGCAACTGTAGCATAAGTAGGAGTAGCAGTATAGCAGTAGCCGAAGTAGTAGTAAAAGTAACAGTAGTAGGAGGAGTAGCGGTTGTAGCAAAAATAGAAGCTGTAGTAGTAATAGTATTTTTGGTAGCAGTAGTAGTAGTAGTAGTAGTAGCAACAATAGTATCACTTGCAGTTGTAATACCAATTGTTTTAGCAGTAGTGGTAGTTGCGGCAAAAATAGCAATAGTAACAGTAGTAGTAGTAGTAGTACTAGCTGTCAAAGTGTAGTTGTAGTAGCAGTAATGATAGTCATTATAGTAGTAGTAGTAGTAGTTGTTGTAATAGTATTAGTAGTAATTGCGAAAGTAGTACCAGAAGTAGCAGTAGTAGCAAAAGCAGTATTTGTTGTATTAGTGGTAGTAATAGTAGTTGGAGCAAGAGTAGTAGCAGCAAGTGTAGTAGCAGCAGGGGTAGCACCATTTGCAGCAGGGGTAGCACCGGCAGTAGTTGATGTTGTAGTAGTAGCAGTTGCTTCTGTTATAGAAGTAGTAGTAGTTGTAGTAATAGTAGTAGTAGTAGAAGTAGTTGTCGTCATAGCAAGTGTACTATTAGGAGAAGTAGTAGTAGCATTAGAAGTAATCGGAGAAGTAGTAGTACTATTAGTAGTAGTTGTAGTAGCAATAGCAATAGCAGTGGTAGCCACAATAATAGAAGTAGTAGAAGCAGCAGTAGCAGCAGCAGTCGTAGTAGTAGCAGTAGTAGCAACAATCGTAGTAGTAGCAGTAGCAGTAGTTGTAGTTATAGTAGTAGTAGTAGTAGTTATAGTAGTAGTACCAATAGTAGTAGTAGTTGTAAAATTAGTTATAGTAGTGGTAGTAGTAGTAGTAGTAGTTGCAGTTGCCGTAGAAGCATTAAAGGAACTGTAGTAGTTTTATTAGTAGTAGTGGAAGCAATATTTGCAGTAGTGGTAGTAGTAGTAGAAATAGTATTAGCAGTAGCCAAAGTAGTAGTACTAGTCGAAGAAGTAGCAATGTAGCAGTAGTAGTAGGAGTAGCATTAGTTGTAGTAGTAGTATTAGTAGTCATAGTAGTAGTAGTGGTAGTAGCAACAACAACAGTAATAGTGGTTGGAGTAGTCGTAGTAGTAGAAGTACTAGTAGTAGCAAGAGCTGTAGTAGTAGCAGTAGTCGTAGTAGAAGTAGTAGTAGCTATAGGCATTGTAGCAGCAGTGGTAGTAGGGGGAGGAAAAAACGTAGTAGTAGCAGTTGTAGTAGTTGTAGTAGCAGTATTAGTAGTAGTAGTAGTTGTTGTTGTTGTAGGAGTAGTCGCAGCAGTAGTAGTAGTAGTTGCAGTATTAGCAGTAGTAGTAGCAGTTGTAGCTACTACAGCAGTAGTAGTAGCAATAATAGTAGTAGTAGTATTAGTATTAGCAGTAGTTGTCATAGTAGCAGTAGTAGTGTTAGGAGGAGGAGTAGTATTAGTTCTAGTAGAAGTAGCAACAGTAGTAGTAGCATTAGTTGTAGTAGCTGTAGTAATAGAAGTCATGGTTGTAGTGATAGTAGTAGTAGGGGTAGTAGTAGTAGCAGTAGTTGGAGTAGCAGAAGCAGCTGTAGTAGAAATATCTATATTAGTAGCAGTAGTTATAGCAGTGGCAGTAGTAGCAATAGTAGTAGCACATGAAGTAGTAGTAGTTGTTATTGTAGGAGGAGTAGTAGTTATAGTAGTTGTAGTAGCAGTTACAATAGTAGTACTAGTAGTAGGAGTAGTTGTAGTAACTATAGCAGTAGAGGCATGAGTAGCTACCTTAGTTGTAATAGTAGTAGTATCAGTAGCAATAGTAGTAGTAGTGGTAGTAGTTGTAGTAATAGTGTTTGTAGTAGCAGCTATAGTTGTACTAGTAGTCATTGAAGTAGTAGCAGTGTAGTAGCAGTAGAAGTAGCAGTAGCAGTAGTATTAGTAGGAGAAGTCACAGTAGTAATTGTAGTGGTAGCGACATCAACAACAACAACAGTGGTAGTTGCTATTGTAGCAGCAACAGTAGTAACAACAAGAACAGTAGTAGTATTGGTAAGAGCATTAGTAGTATTGTTAGTAGTCAAAGCAGTAGTAGTAGTAGTAGTAATAGTAGTAGAAGAAGTAGCAATAGTAGTTGTAGTTGTAGTAGTAGTAGTAGTAGTAGTAGTAGTAGTAGTAGTGTAGTAGGAGCAGTGGTAGTATTAGTAGTAGTTGTGGTAGCAGTAGTAGTTGTAGTAGCACTAGTTGTACCAGTAGTAGCTATAGTAGTTACAGCGGTAGCAGTAGTAGCCCTAGCAGCAGCAGCAGTAGTCAGAATAGTAGCAGCTGTAGCAATAGTAAGAGATGTTGTTGTTGTTGTTGTTGTAGTAGTAGTAGTAGTAGTAGCAGTAGTAGTAGTAGTAGTAGTAGTAGTAGTAGAAGGAGAAGTAGTAGTAATAGCAGCAAAAGTAGTAGTAGTAGTAGTAGTAACACTAGTAGCAGTAATTGATGTAGTAGGAGTAAAAGTACTGGTTGCAATCGGTGGAGGAAAAGAAGTGGTTGTAGGGGGAGTAGTAGCAGTAGTAGTTATACTTGCAATTGTAGCAGTAGTATTAGCCGCAATATTAGTGGTTGTGTTGTGCTAGCGGCAACAACAGTATTAATAGAAGCAATTGTAGTAGTAGCTATAGTAGTAGCAGTAGCATTAGTCCTTGTAGCTATAATAATAGTAGTAGTAAAACTAGTAGAAATAGTAGCAGTAGTAGTAGTAGTAGTAGTTGGAGCAGTAGTAGGAGTAGCAGTAGCAGTGGTAGTAGTCTTAGAAGTTGTAGCAGTTGTAGCAGGAGTAGCAGGAGTACTAGCAATAGAAGTAGCAACAAAAGTAGCAAAAGTAGTAGTGGTAGCAATAATAATATAATTAGTATTAGTTGTAATAGCATTAGTAATAGTAGTATTGTAGTGATACTATAAGTCGTAGTAGTATTTTTAGTAGCAGAAGTTGTAGTAGTAGTCGTATTAGTAGTAGTAGTAGTAGGAGGAGGAGCAGCAGCAGCAGTAGTAGTAGTAGTAGTAGAAGTAGCCATTGTAATAGCAGCAGCAGCAGCAGCAGTAGAAGAAGTAGTAGTAGTAGTAGTAGTTTAAATAGTAGTTGTAGTAGTAGAAGAATTAGTAGTACTAGAAGTTCTAGTTGTAGTAGTTGCGGTAGTGGCAAAAGTAGTGGCAGTAGTAGTAGCAATAGTAGCAATTGGAGTAGTTGTAATAGTAGTAGAAGTATCAGTATCAGTAGCAATAGTAGTAGTCGTAGGTGTGTAGTGGTAGTAGTATTAGTTGGAGTACTAGGCGTAGAAGACGTAGTAGTGTTAGGAGTAGTAGTAGTAGTAGTAGTAGTAGTAGTAGCGGTACTAATAGTAGTAGGAGTAGTTGGAGTGTTACTACAATTACTACTACTACTACTACTACTACTACTAATACTACTATTACCACTACTACTACTAGTACTACTACTACAACTAGAACTATTACTTCTACTGCTACTGCTACTACTACTACTTCAACTGCTGCTACTACTACAACTATTATACCAACTAGTATTGTTACTACTGCTACTACTACTATAACTCCTTCCGCACTACTACTATAACTCCTTCCGCAACAGCTACTGCTACAACTATTACTACTCCTATTACAACCACCACGACTACTACTACTACTACTACTACAACTACTGCTACTGTTATTGCTACTGCTACTACTACTATAACTACTACTGCTGCTTCTGCTACTACTACTACAACTACTACTACTGCTTCTGCTACTACTACTACATCTAGTAGTAGTACAACTCCTCCTCCTCCTCCTCCTCCTCCTACTGCTACTACTTATACTACTACAACAACTATTCCTGCACCGATTCCTACTTCTACTACTTCTATTCCTACTGCAACAACTACTCCCACTCCAACTCCCATTACTAATACTAGTCCTACTACCACTACTACCCCTACACCAACAACTACTACTCCAATTACGACTATGACTACTGCTACTATTATTACTATTTTTGCAACTACTACTACTATTTTACTACCACTACTACTACTACTACAACAACAACTCTAGTTGCTACTGCTACTACTGCTGCTGCTGCTGTTGTTGCTGCTACGGCTACTGCTACTGCTACTAATTCTAATACTACAACTACAACTACTACTACAAGTGGTTGTAGTGGTATCAACCTTAGTAGTATTAGTTGCAGTAGTAGTAGTAGTAGTAGCATTAGTTGTAGTAGTCGTAATAGTCATTGTAGTTGTTGAATTAGTAGTAGTAGTTGTAGGATAAGTTGTAGCAGTAACAGTAGTGGTGGTAGTAGTAGTAGTAGTAGAAATTATATTAGTATTAGTAGTAGTTGCAATAGGAGTAGCAGTATTTGTAGTTGCTACAACAGTAGAAGTAGTGGTGGTGATAGTATTAACATTAGTAGCAGTAGTAGCGGTGGTTGTATTAACTGTAGTCGCAACGGTTGCAGTTGCAGTAGTAGTCATTATAGTAGTAGCAGTAGTAGTAGTTGTAGTAGTACATGTAGTAGTAGCAGTAGCAGAAGTAGTATCTATAGCAGACATAGTTGCTATACTAGTAGTACTAGCCATAGCGGAAGTACTCAAAGTTGTAGTAGTAGCAGTAGCTGTAGCTGAAGTAGTAGGAGTAGTAGTAGGGGTAGCCGTAGTTGCTGTAGTAGGAGTAGTAGCTATTGCAATTGTAGCAATAGGAGTACTAGTTGTGGTTGTCATAGTAGTTGTAGCAGCTATAGTAGTATTTGTTGTTTTAGTAGTTGGGGTAGGCGTAGTAGTACAAATGGTAGCAGCAGTAGTGGTAGTGGCAGTAGCTGTTGTAGTAGTAGCAGCGGTAGTAGTAGCAGTAGTCCTAGTAGTAGTTGTAGCAGTAGATGTGGTACTAGCAGTAGGAGCTGTTACAGTAGTTGTAGGAGAAGTAGTAGTAGTAGCAATAGTATCAGTAGTAGTAATAGCAGGAATAGCAGTAGCATTAGTAGTTGTAATAGTAACATTTGTAGCAACAGTAGTTGTTGTTGTAGTAGTCGTAGAAGTAGTCACAGTTGTAGTAGTAGTGGTAGTAGTAGTAACAGTTGTAGTGGTAACAGTAGTAAAATAAGTAGCAGTTGTGGTAGTGCTAGTAGTAGTAGTACCAATAGTGGCCCGTAGTAACGAAAGTAGTAGTAGTAGAAGTCGTAGTTGAAGTAGTAGAAGTAATTGTTATAGTAGTAGTAGGACTGGTAGTAGAAGTAGTACTAGTAGTAGTACTATTAGTAGTAGTGGTAGTAGTTGTAGTAATACTAGTAGTTGCAGTAGTATTCGTAGCCATAGTAGCATTAGTTAGAGTAGCAGTAGCAGTAGTAGTAGTATCAATAGTAATACTAGTAAGAGAAGTAGTTATAGTAGTAGTAGTAGTAATTGTAGTTATAGGAGTATTAGTGGCGGCTTTAGGTGTAGGAGTAAGTGTAGTAGTAGTAGTAGTTGTTGTAGTGTTAGTATTAGTAGTACTATCACGAGTAGTAGCAAGAATAGTGATAGCAGCAATTGTACTATTTGTAGAAGTTGTAGTAGTAGTACCAATAGTAGTAGCAGTAGTAGTAGTAGTCGTAGAAGTTATGGTAGTTGTAGTAGTAGTAGTAGTTGTTGTTGTTATAGGAGTAGTAGTAGTAGTTGTTGTAGTAGCAGTAGTAATAGTGGTGGAAGTAGTGGTGGTACTAGTAGTAGTAGTTGTAGTTGTAGCAGAGTTGGAGTGGTAGTAGTTGGAGTAGTAATAGTTGGAGTAGGGTGCAGTAGTAGCAGTAGGAGTTGTAGTAGCAGTAGGAGTTGGAGTAGGAGCCGTAGTAGCCATAGTGGTAGTAGTAGGAGTCGTAGGAGTAGTAGTAGTAGTAGTAGTAGTAGTAGTAGTAGTAGTAGTAGTAGTAGTAGTAGTTGTTGTTGTTGTTGTTGTTGTTGTTATTGTTGGTGTTGTTGTTATAGTAGTAGTAGCAATAACAGCAGCAATAGCAACAGCAGGAGTAGTAGTAGTTGTTGTAGTATTAGTAGTCGTAGTAGTAGTAGTAATAGTCGTAGTAGCAGTTGTGGTAGTAGTAGTAGCAACAGTATTAGAAGTAATTGTAGCAGAAGTTGTAGTAGTCCTAATAGCTGCTGCTGCAGCAACTGTAGTAGTAGGATTGTGAGGAGTAGTAGTAGCAGTAGGAGTCATAGTGGTAGTAATAGTAGTAGTCATAGCAATAGTGGTAGGAGTATTAGGATTAGTAGTAGTAATAATAGCAGTAGCAGTAATTGTAGTTATAGGAGTATTAGTCACTTTTGGTGTAGGAGTAAGAGTAGTAGTAGGAGTAGTAGTTGTACGAGAAGTAGTAGTGGTGTTAGTATTAGTAGTTGTAGTACTAGTAGCAGGAGGCATAGTGGTAGTAGCAATTATACTATTAGTAGAAGTAGTAGTAGTAGTAGTAGTACTAGTAATAGTATTAGTACTAGTAGTAGTCGTAGATGTTATGGTAGTTGTAGCAGTAGTAGTTTTTGTTATTGTTGTAGGACTAGTAATAGGAATAGTTATCGTTGTAGTAGTAGTAATAGTAGTAGTTGTAGTTGTAGTAGAAGTAGTACTACTATTAGTAGTAGTAGCAAAAGCTTTAGTTGCATCAAGAGTTGGAGTAGGGGCAGTAGTAGTAGTAGGAGTTGTAGTAGCAATAGGAGTTGGAGTAGGAGTCATAGTAGCCATCATGGCTGTAGTAGGAAGAGTAAGTGTAATAATACTAGAAGGAGTAGGAGTAGGAAGAGTAGTAGTCGTAATAGTAGTAGTAGTATTAGTTATAGTAGTAGCAGTAGTACATCAGTCACATGTAGCAGCAGCAATAGAAGTAGTAGTAGTAGTAGTAGTACTCATAGTAGTTGTAGTAGTAGTCGTAGTTGATGGAGTAGTAGTAGTAGCAGTTGTACTACTAGTAATGTAGCAGTAGAAGTAGTAGTAGTAGTAGTAAGAGGAGTAGTTGTAGGAATAGTAGTAGGAGTGTTTGGAGTAGTAGTATTGGTATTAGTAATAGTGGTTGTAGTGGTAGTAGTATGAGTAGTAGTGGCAGTCGGAGTTCTCACAATAGTAGTAGTAGTAGCTGTAGTAGTAGTAGTACTATGAAGAAGTAGTAGTAGTAGTAGTAGTGGTAGTAGTAGTAGTAGTAGCAATTATTGTAGTAGTAGTAGTTGTTGTGGTAGTAGTAGCAGTAGTAGGAGTTGGAGTCGGAGTGGTAGTTCTAGTAGTAGTAGTAGTAGTAGTCAGAGTAGTAGTAGTAGCAGTAGGTGTAGGAGTTAGGGTAGTAGTAGGAGTAGTAGGAGTAGCAGGAGTAGGAGTAGGAGTAGGAGTTGTCGCAATTGTACTAGAAGTAGCAGTACCAGTATTAGTAGGAGTAGTGGGAGTGGTAGAAGTAGTTACAGTAGTAGCAATTGTATTAATAGTAAAAGTAGTAGCAGTAGAAGTAGTCGTAGTAGTAGTAGTAGTAGTAGTAGTAGTAGTAGTAGTAGTAGTAGTAGTGGGAGTGGTAGAAGCAGTAACAATCGGATTAGGAGTTGTAGTAGTAGCAGAAGTGATAGAAGAAGTAGTAGTAGTAGTAGTAATTGCAATAGCAGCAATAGTACTAGTAGTAGTACTAGTAGTACACGTAGTAGTAGTAGTAGTAGTGTAAATTGTAGCAGCATTAGTAGTACTAATAGTAGTAGTAGGAGTAGTTGATGTAGTTGTAGTAGTAGTAGTGCTAGTATTAGTTGTAACAGTAGTAGTAGTTGTAGCAGCAGCAGCAGTAGCAATTGTAGTTGCAATAGTAGTAGTAGTAGTAGTACTATAAATTGTAGCAACATTAGTAACAGTAATAGGAGTAGTAGCAATTATAGTTGCAACAGTTGTAGTAGTAGTAACCGCAGAAGTAGTACTTGTGGCGGTAGAAGGAGTAGTAGTACTAGTAGTAGAAGTAATTTTATAAGTAGAGGTAGTAGTAGTAGTAGGAGTAGTGAGTAGTAGATGTAGTCCAATAGTAGCTATTACAGTAATACCAGTAGTTGTACCAGTTGTAATAGTTATGACAGTACCAGTAGTAATAGTGGCAGTAGTAGTAGTATTAGTGGTAGCAGCTTCAGTAGTAGCAGTAGTTGTAGTAGTGGCAGTAATTGCAACAGTAGAAGTAGCAGTAGTAGTAGCAGAAACTAGTAGTAGTAGTAGTAGTAACATGGTAGAAGTAGTAGACTAGTAGTAATAGTACAGTAGTACTAGTAGTAGTAGTAGTAGTAGTAGTTGTTGTTGTAGTAGGTGTAGTTGTAGTAGTAGTAGGGAGTAGTAGTATATCAGTGGTAGTAGTTGGGGGAGTTTTAGTAGTGGTGTTAGTATCATTAGTATTAGTGCCAGTAGTAGTAGTTGTAGTAGTAGTAGTAGTAGTAGTAGTAGCTGTAGTAGTAGTTGTAGTAGTAGCTGTAGTAGTTAATGTAGTATTAGTTGTAGTAGCAGTAGCGGTAGTAATAGTAGTAGTAATGGTGGTGGTGGTGGTAGTAGTAGTAGTAGTTGTTGTTGTTGTTGTTGTAGTAGCACAAATACTACACCTACTACAACTATTGCTGCTACTACTACTACTACTGTTGCTGCTAATACTACTAAGGTTGCTACTACTACTGCTACTACTATTGCTACTACTACTACCACCACTACTATTTGTGCTACTTCTACTATTACTCGAACAACCACTACTGCTACTACTACTACTTTTGCTACTGCTACTTCTATGACTACTATTGCTACAACTGCTACTACTACTACTCCAACCTCTGCAACTAGTACTACAACTAATACTACTACTTCTTTTACTACTACTACTGCTACTCCTACCTCTGCTACTACTGCTACTACTAATACTATTACTACTTTACTATTACTACTACTACTCCTACTATTACTACTACAACTACAACTCCTACCACTTAGACTAGTATTACTACAACAACTACTACAACTACTACAAACTATTACTATTAGAACTACTGTTGCTGTTGTTGTTGCTACTACTACTACAACAGCTGCTGCTGCTACTACTACTACTATTATTACAGCTGCTGTTACAACTAATATAGCTATAGCTACTACTACTGCTACTACTACAGCTCCTCCAACACCTACTGCGTCTACCACTATTTCTACTACTACTAATGCTACTGCTGCTACTACTACTATTGCTGCTACTACTACTACTACTACTACAGATATTGCTGCTGCTACTACTACAACTATTGCTACTACTACTGCTACTACTACTCCTACTCCAACTCCTTCTACTTCTACCACTCCTACTACTACTACAACCCCTACTCCAACTACATCTACTACTATTACTACTACTACAACAACTACTACTACTACTATTGCTGCTACTTCTACCACAATGACAATGACAACAACAACAACAACTACTACTACTTTTACTACTAGTACAATTGCTACTACTATGACTCATACTACTACTGGTACAACTACTACTAATACTAACATAACAACAACAACCACTACTACTCCAAATATTACTTTACTACTACTCCTAACAACTAGAATTGCTACTACTCCTACTACCACTCCTACTCCTAAACCTACTACTATTACTGCTACTCCAAATACTAAAAGAAACACTACAACTCTTAAAACTACTCCTACTCCTACACCTACTGCTATTACAACAACAACTACTACTAAAATAAACACAACTATTCATACTATTACCACTCCTACTACTACTACTATTACTCCTAACACTCCTACTACTAGTACTACTGCTACTGCTGTTATTACAACTACAACTTCGGCTACTACAACTACTACGAAAACAGCTTCTGCTACTACAACTACTACTTCGACTAATACTACTACTACTTCTACTACCACTGCTGCTACTACTACTACTATTACTACTACTACTACTATTACTACTACTACTACTACTAATACTGCTACTACTACTGTTGCTTCTAGTACTACTACTACAAATACCACTAAGATTACTACCACTACTACTACTACTCCTCCTATTAGTACCATTGCAAGAACTATTACTACTATGACTACTATTATTCCTACTACTACGACCACCACTCCTACTACTACTTTGTCTACTACTATTCCAACTCTTACTCCTGCTATTTCTACTACTACTACTACTGCTGCTACTACTCCTACCACAACTACTACTATGACAATCGCTATTCCTACTCCTAGTCCAACTCCTACTGCTACTACAATAACTACTACTATTGCTACTACTACTTCAACAACTACAGCTCCTACTACTACTCCTACTACTACTCCAACTACAACTCCTACTACTACTACTAGTACTACTACAGCTACTATTGCTGCTGCTACTACCACCACCACTACTACTAATACTACTACTACTACTGCTGTTGCTGTTGCTAATACAAATATTACTACAAATGCTGCTACTACCGCTACCACAACTACTAGTACTACTACTACTATGACAACAACAATAACTACTACTACTACTACTACTTCAACTACTACGCCTACTGCTATTACTACTCCTACGACAACTACGACTACTACTACTGCTACTACTACACCTACTACTATTATTACTACTACCACTGCTACTACTACTACTACTACTACTACTACTACTACACAACTACTATTACCACTATTAGTACTACCTACTACTAATGCTACTACTACTAATGTTGATGCTACTGCTACAACTTCTGCTACTGCTCCCATTACTACGATAACTACAACTCCTACTACAACTCCTACTAATACTACTACTACTATAACTACAACAATTACTACTACTTCTACTATTGTTCGTACAATTAATGCAACCGCTGCTTCGACTGAAACTGTTAGTACTAGTATGACTACTACTACTCCAATGCCTACAACTGCTGCTACTACTATTTCTACTACTATTGCTATGCCTACAACTGCTACTACTGCTACTCCAACTAGTTGTACCATAACTACTACAACTCCTACTATAACTCTGACTCCAACTCTGACTCCTACTACTACTCCAGCTACAAATACTACTACTACTACTATTACTACTACTATTGCTACTACTACCCCTACAGCAACTCCTACTACTACTCCTACTAATACTACTGCTACTATTGCTACAACTATTGCTACTGCAACAACTACTCCTCCTCCTCCTCCTCCTGCTAGTGCTTCTACAATCGCTACTTCTACTACTATGACTACTACTACTACTACTACTACTACTACTACTACTACTACTACTACTACACCTACTACTACTACTACTACTACTACTAGTACTATTACTAGTACTTCCACTATGACAACAACAAGTACTACCACCACTACTCCTACTCCTACTCCTACTCCTACTACTACTATTACTTCTACAAATCTGGCTACCATTTCTACTCCAACTCCTACTCCTACTATTACTCCTTCTTCTACTACTACTACTACAATAATAACTACTACTGCTACTATTATGTGCTGCTACTCCTACTACTAATACTACTACTTCAGCTACTACTACTACTCCTAACAGTCTTACTACTTCTACTACTACTACTACTGCTACTGCTACTACTACAACTCCTACTACTGCTACAACTCCTAGTACTACGACTACTCCTAACACTCCTACAACTTGAACTACTACTACTCCTGCTACCACTACTACTAGTACACTCCTACTATGACTACTACTACAACTACTACTAGTACTCCTTGTCCTACTACTACTACTACTACTATGGCAACTACTACTATAATTGCTACTGCTACTTCTAGCACTATTACTACTACTACTACTATTTATTCTACTACTTCTACAACTACTCATACTAGTACTACCATTAGTAGTAGTAGCAATAGTAGTTGTAGCGCTAGTAGTTGTTATAGCAATAGGGGGAGAAGTAGTTGCAGTTGTAGTCCTAGTAGTTATAGTAGTAGTAGTAGTATTAGTAGTAGTTATAGCAGTAGTAGTAGTTGTAGTAGCAATTATAGTAGTAGTCAAAGTAGCAGTTGCCGTATTAGTAGCAATAGTAGTAGTTGTAGTAAAAGTAGCAGTAGGAGTAGTAGTAGTAAAAGTAGTAGTTGTAGTATTAGTAGTAGTAGTGGTAGCAGCATTTGTAGTAGTAGTACTAGTAGTAGTAGCAGTAGTAGTGGTTGCAATTATTGTAGTAGTAGTAGTAGTAGTAGTGGTGGTAGTAGCAGTAGTAGTAGCGGCATTATTAGTTATAGTGGTAGTAGAAGTAATAGAGTAGTTGTAGGAGTAGTAGTAGTAGAAGTATTAGTAGTAGCAGTAGTAGTAATAGCATTATTAGTTGTAGTGGCACTAGAAGTAGTAGAGTAGTAGCTGGAGTAGTAGTAGTAGCAGTAGTAGTAGCAGCATTATTAGTTGTAGTGGTAGCAGAAGTAGTAGAGTAGTAGCAGGAGTAGTAGTAGTTGTTGTATTAGTAGTAACAGTAGTAGTACTAGTTGTAGCAGTAGCAATAGTAGTTGTAGTAGTCATAGCTATATTAGATGTTAGAGGAGTAGCAGTAGTAGTAGGAGTAGTAGTAGTTGTTGCCGCAGTAGTATTATTAGTAATAGTAGTAGAAGTAGAAATACTAGTAGTAGCAGCAGTAATCATAGTAGCAGTCGTAGTAGTAGTAGGAATAGTAAAAGTTGTAGAAGCAGTAGTTGCAGGAGCAATAGTAGTAGTTATTGTACTAATAGTAGCAATAGTTGGAGTAGTAGTGTAGTTGTGGTAGTATTAGTAATAGTATTAGCAGTAATAGTAGCAGTACTAGTTGTAGTAACAGTAGCAGATGTAGTAGTAGTAGCACTAGTTTTAGCAATGGTAATAGCAGTAGTATTAGTAGAAATTGCTGTAGTATTAGCAGTAGTAGTTGTTGTGGTTATTGCAGTAGCAGTAGTTGGAGTAGCAGTAATAGATGTAGTAGTGGTTGTAGTAATTGTAGCTAAAGTCGTAGTAGTAGCAGTAGTACTAGTAGCAATTACTATTGTATTAGCAGTAGTTGTTGTTGTGGTTATAGCAGTAGCAGAAGTAATAGTAGCATTAATTGTAGCAGTAGTAGTTGCAGTATTAGGAGTAGCAATGGTAGTACTAGTTGTAGTAGCCGCAATAGTAGTAAAAGT
>RXID01006346.1:1168-109651 GCA_005019695.1 Trichopus zeylanicus subsp. travancoricus
GTTAAATCAAGTTCAAACAAAATTGTAATTGAGTTAAATTTAATTTAAATCAGACCATAGTTGGGTTAAATTAAGTTCAAACCAAATCTTGATTGAGTTAAATCAAACTCAAATTCAAATCAGAGCCAGGTCAAGCCTAAACCAAAACCAATTAGGGTTCAAACCCGAACCCAATAAGGATTTGACATGGGTTGAACCTAAACCCATTAGTGTGTTGAGCCTAGATCCATCAAGGACCCATCAAGGATTAGATTTAGGCTCTATTAAAAATCCAATAAGACCCAATCAAGGTTGGATCCAAGATCCATTGAGGGTCGAATAAGACCTAATTAAGGTTGGATCTAAGATTCATTAAGGATCCAGTAATAACTCATTAAGCGTTGGGTCTAAGATCTACTAAGGATCCATCAAGAACCCATTAAGGGATCCAATAAGAACCCATTAAGGGTTGGATCCAATAGTCATAAAAGATCCAATGAGAGCCCCATTGAGGGTTAGATCCAACATCGATTAGGAACTGAACAATGGACCAACATAAGGTCAAATTCGACATGAATTGAATTAAATCAAACTTGAGTCTAAACCAAGTTTTGAAAATCAAATTGAATGGAATCAAACTCAAATCAAAATTCAGTTATGAACATTGAACTAAATCAAATCAGATTTAAATCAAGATCAAGTTTTGAACATCGAATTGAATCAAATCATACTTGAGTTTAAATCAAGTTTTGAATATTGAACTAAATCAAATCAAACTTAAACCAAAAAAAGCCTGAATATCAAAATTGAACTGAGTTTGACTTAGTCAGGATCAAGTCAGTATTAGTTAACAACATGCTCAAAGCTATCAATGACATCTCAAGTTTAATTAACAGCAAACTAAGAAAGGTAGTTGATTATCAAATCAAAGATGGTTAGCAAAAGGCCAGACCACTAGTTATTCCCCTAGATCAAGTCAAACTAAAGGTAGGCCTGAACTCACTCAGTTAGTTAGCTAGGCACCTTGTTCAAAGAAAGTTATTGTCTATGCCTTATTGGCTATAAAAATACTTCAAAACCAAAGAAGTTATCACCTACACCTTGTTGACTATGGAAATGCTTCAAAATCAAAGAAGCTATGGAAATACTTTAAAATCAAAGAAGTTATTGTCTATATCTTATTGGCTATGAAAATACTTCAAAACCAAAGAAGTTATCGTCTACACCTTATTTCCTATAGAAACACTTCAAAATCAAAGAAGTTATCACTTATGCTTTGTTGCCTATGGAAACACTTCAAACCATGGACTTATCACCAATGCCTTTTCCACTAATGGAAACACTTCAAACCATGCAAATCAAACTAAAGGGAGGCTTGAACTTGCTCAGTCAGTCACCTAGGCACCTTGTTCAAATAAGGTTGTCACAATGGATTATTAACTAATGGAACCACTTTAAATCCTGAAGTTATTGCCTTTACCTCATTGGCTAGTAGAAATAATTCAACCAATGGGAGTTCTCACCAACAATGCCAGGCTAATGGAAATACTTCAAACTAAGATAGAGTTATCACCAACATCCAAAGCTAGCAAAAACACTTCAAACATTCTCATTCTCCTTTCTGTCTCCTTGGATGATGTCATCAATCAAATTATCAATACTCACTGAGGATCAAGTCAAGACTCATCCTAGTCAGACTCCACATGGTCTAATGCATAGGAGTGGGATGGTAGTGTACATCAAAGCTTCTTTCTCATTTCCTTTATCTTATTTTATATTCTTTCATAATTACAAATTCAAATTTATTTAATTAAAATGTAAGAGTATGCCCTTATTTAAGCCTCGTATCCCTTTCTTGAAATTAACCAAATAATACTTTAAGAGGTTCTCGACAATTGTTGGAGTAATTAACAATAGGGGCTTATTCATATTGGAAATCATGTTCCCACAACACCTGATTGCACATTCAAATCACCACATTTTTTTATTAATTATTTTGAGATTACTTATCGGGGTCTTCACTATCCCAGATAGTCAATTTTGATCTCATAAATTCTAACATACCCAGTGAGACATGATTTCTCCTGCATGTGTAGAAACTTAGCAAATAAGATAGAGACATTAATGGGATAGAATTACAATTGAAAACTAACCAATTGTATACTTCTTGTAGAAGAAGGATCCAATGGCATCAACAAAGAACTTCTCCACCCCAAAATATGCCATCATCCTAGGGGTAAGAATGACTGTGTGTCTATATTAGATGGTCATCATAGAAGAAACCAAAGTTCAAACTGAGTTTGGAACCATTTTCAAGACTGTTTAGTTCAAGAGAGTACTTGCTATCGTGCCCATTGAAGTTGTTGTCATGCAAGACTAGCCCACTTCTTACCTTCCAAAAAAGAGAAAGAGGTCTAATATCATCATTCCAAATGAAAAGGGTCAATCTAATGAAGAGTTAGAAGTTGAGCTTGAACCAACAAGAGCATTAGTCTTTTAGAGACTAGGCTCGAAGCAAAGCTCAGTCTTCGATCGCGTTCACCCAACTCCTAATAAGGGGCAGCTAAAAGCAATCTTGGACACGTGTGTTCGAGATGATTTTTGTCACAATCAAATTTTATTGAAATATTATTAAAATTGAGACTTGTATGTTACTAAATTATGGCCCAAATATAGGTTAGACTTAAATCATGCTCGAGTTTAGCCAAACATTGAGCTAAATTTGGACTTAAATCATTGAAAAATTTGAGCTCAAACTAGGCCTAATCCAAATTGGCTAATTATGCTCAATTTTTGAACCATAATTGGGCCTAAAATTCATCTAAAACTTGGTACAAAATAACAAAATACAAGAATTTTGCAAATAGGCTGCTGATTGAATAACTCTTCATAAACAAGTCTTTGTTCAGATTTATCTTACAAATAGGTCCCTGAAATAAGAATTTCTGTAGAAAAGTCTAATAAAATTTTAAAATTACAAATCAGTCTCCCAAATTTAGTGTTTGTGGAAAAACCCCTCCAAAATTGTTTATTTGCGAATCAATCCTTCCAAAATTCTTTCTTTGTCAATAAATCTTCCAAAATTCTTTATTTACAAATAAGCCTCTAGATTTTTGACCTTTTGCAAACAAATCCTTCAAGATTTTTTATTTTTAAATAATTACAAATTTTATTCAAAAAGGACCTTGAAAGTTTTAAAATTTTATAAACAAGTATTTTTTACAAAAAAATCCACTAAACTCTATGAATATAGGGTGATATTACCACTCCAAATAGAACCAAAATTAGTTTGAATAGAACTAACTAAGGCTAAACTGAGTCTTAATAGGTGTGCTATAAAAGCCCTTAGCAATACTTCAAAGCTATACCCAACTCCATAAGTTGTTGGTGATGCTATTAGATTAAAGAAGTTAATTGCCAACACGCTCAAAGTACTTGGCCACACTTTGAAGCTAGTCAATACTAGAAGTCATTGACGATGCATCTTCCAAGCTATACCCAAATCCCCAAGCTATTGGTGATGCTATCAAATCAAAGAAGTTAATCGCCAATACACTCCAAGCTATCGGGCATACTTCAAAGCTATACCTAACACTATAGGTTGTTAGTGGTACTGCCAAATTAATAAAGTTAATTGCTAACTTACTCCAAGTTGTCGGTCACACTTCAAAGCTATACCCAACTTCCTAAGACGTTGGTGATGCTACCAAATCAATAAAGTCAACCAACCCTAGAAGTAGCTGACAATGCACCCCTCCAATCTAGTCAACCCCAGAAGTTATTGATGAAGCACCCTTCAAGATAGCCAATCCTAGAAGCAGTTGGTGACATGATCTTTTAGTTAGTCAACCCCAAATGCAATTGATGATGCACCCCTCAAGCTAATCAACCCCAGAAGTAGTTGACGACATATCTTTTCAAGCTAGCTAACCCCAGAAGTAATTGGTGATGCTCTCTTCAAGCTAGTCAATCTTGAAAGTCATTGACAATACATCTTCAAGCTATACCTAACTCTGTAAGATGTTGGTGACGCTACCAAATCAATGAAGTTATCACCTACATCTTGTTGGATATGAAAATACTTCAAAAACCAAAGAAGTTATCACCTAAACAAAAAACTTCAATAACAAAAGAAATTATAACCAATGCCTTATTGGGTAATGAAAATACTCCAACCCAAATGGAGTTATCGCCAAGGCCTTATTGGCTGATAGAAATACTCTAACCCAAGTAAAGTTATTGTCAATGCCTTATTGGCTAATGGATGGACTTCAAATCAGGAAGTTATTGTTGAAGCTCAAAGCTATTGGAAGCACTTCAAATGTCTCCCATTTCCTTCCATAACTCAGGTCGGATGCCACATGTGGTTTAGCACAGGGGGTGTAGGGTAGTAGCACACATTAAAGCTTTTTCTCCACTCTTTCTCTTTTTTCTTTTCTTTATTTCTTTTATATTGTCATCTTAAAATTTATTGTAAAGTGAGTGCATACCTCTGTTTAAGCCATGTATCATTTTTTAAAAGTAATCAAAAGCTTTCTTTTTTTTCTTTTTTGTGTCTATTTTTATTAACTAGGTTTCTCACTTTAGGAAGTTTCTGATAATCATTGGGGTAATTAATAATAGGAGCTTGCGCCTATTGGAAGTCAATATTCACATAATACCTGATATTGCACTTTAAATTAAAATAAATTTTGATTTGTGATTTGAGATCACTCCTTAGGGTCTTCGCTATCTCGGATGGTCAATCTAATTTCCATAAATCTTGACACACCCAGTGGGACTAAGTTTGACTCAGTATCAATCTAGGAACTATTCCTTAATTTATGGTAGACTTATGTGCTATGAAAACTAAACACATTATAGCATTGGTCGGTTACAAATTCTTGCATGCCCAGTGGGATATGACTTCTCCACCAAGTATATAAACCTAGATAATATGTTAGAGACATTAATATGATAGAATTATGATTGTAGACTGATTAATTATGTTCTCCCTTATAGAACAAAGAATTAAATAGCAATAACAAAGAAAATTTCCTGCCCAAGATATACCATTATCCTAGGGGCAAGTTCAATTATGCAGTTACCTCAGTTAATGGTTGTTACAAAAGTAGCTAAAGTTCAAATTAAGTTTGAGACCATATTTGAGTTTGTCTAGTTCAAGAGGGCACCTACTATTGCACTAGTTGAAGTGGTCGACATGCAAAACTAGCCTATTTCTCACATCCCATTAAGGGGACGAAGTCCCAATGCAATCATTCCTAACGAGAAGGGTTGTTTGGATGTGGACCTAGAAATCATGCCTTAGCCAATAAGGTTGTTAGTCTTCCAGAGGTTATGACCAAGTTGAAGCTCAATCTTTAACCCCCTTCATGTAGCTCCAAACTTAGGGCAATCAAAAGTAAATTCAGATACAGACATCGATGAAGAAGGGCTTATCTTGATTGTCACAAGTAAAGCAAAAGCTACTAGAATTTTGAATAAACTTGGGAAGCCTACCGCTCGAATGAAGTCGGTCATTGCCATCCCTACCTCCAACTTCTTTGCTCCATTAAGCAATTTAGAGAAGGGTAAGAGCAAGTCATAAGCGGCATAGTCTTCCCTTAAAACTATAGCAAAAGGGCAAATCTCCAAATAAAAGTACAAGAGTCAGCGTAAAGATGCAACTCAGTACAAGGGCTCACAAAAGGAGGTCGCCCATACTGTCAAAGTCATTTTTCACTATGATTCCAGGAGGGACCTCAAGCTTGCACCCTAGCTGGCTAAACACCAAAGAAAGGCTGCATGAGTGAGGCTTACTGATAAATAAATCCAAGAGGAGAGGGCTCTTATCCACCAATCCTTGCTACCACATCGAAGAGAATGTGTGGTGACCCACTTCCTGAGTAGACTGTTGAGTGGGACAACTTGACTAATATGAGAATTTTGCCTAAACCCAAAGCCTATACCTAATTTTCAGGATAGGAACTATCCTATTATGATAGAAGCCTTGGTTATAATTGAAAGTTCTAATCAAGAAGTGCCCATAGAAGTATTGCAAGAATAGCTGAGACAGGAAAGCAAAGAGAAAGATAAAGCATAAAATTTCATCAAGTTGAGTGATGATGCTATAAATGAGCTAGAAGATCGATAAGTTGGAATGATTTCAATAGCCATCTTAAGCAGCAAAGGTAGTAGAAGGCACATCTCCTGTAGATGAGTTCCACAAAAATGTAGGGCCTTCACAAGTACCTCCTCCAGTAACGGATATCCAATCCCCAATATTAGGAATTCCTAATAATATAAAACTTCCAACATATATATAACAGCAGGTACAATGAATGGTAGCTCTGCTGTTGAGACAAGAAAGTGAGATAGGTAGGATAAACGATGCTGGCAAACCATACCCTAGCCATCATAATCAAGTGCCCTATCTTAA
The DNA here is from genome assembly GCA_005019695.1 of Trichopus zeylanicus subsp. travancoricus. Taxonomy (NCBI): domain Eukaryota; kingdom Viridiplantae; phylum Streptophyta; class Magnoliopsida; order Dioscoreales; family Dioscoreaceae; genus Trichopus; species Trichopus zeylanicus. The sequence goes on from RXID01006346.1 coordinate 7,566, forward strand.
GGGCTATACAGTGTCTAGTTTCAAATAGTTGAATAGTTTGGGCAATACCGAATAGTGCATAGCTCACTTTGTGACTATGTGTGGGGATTCAAGTAATAATCCCTCGTTGTTACTCTACCAAATTTTAGTAAGTTTGACAGGAGTAGCATTTGAGTTGTATACCAGTTTGCAACTAGACTTCATACAAACTAGGGTACAAATGAATGAGGCATTTCAAAATAGGTCTAGAGGAGTTAGCCATAAAGTGACCATTGCAGACCATGCCTCAACACCAAAGCATGATAATGAGTTGATTCTGGATCATATCGCACAGTAGAGAAATCTTAGCATTAAGTGTGAATAACCCATGATCTAATTTGAGGTAGTGAACCTAGTCCTTGGCAATATAATGGGAGAATGGATGGCACCCTATTTAAGCATCTCTTCTATTCATAACTTCCAAGACCTCATCATGCAAGTTAAGAAGCTGGAAAGGATTGGTCCGCCAACCTTATCTAGTTCACAAATGTTCAGACTAGAAAAGGATAAGATAAAGCATGGAGTGTCTTCCAAAAATGTGAGGGTTGCATTCACATCAATTGAGCAAAAGAAACCTCTAGATTCCACTATAAACAAGAGTAAACCTCAAAAGTCACCAGCAATTAGAGGGGATGGAGAAGTGGAATGGTCTAATGGCCTTCAACAAAGGCTTAGAAAGAAATAATCTTTCAAAAGAAATATTGTAGGTAAAATCTTCCAAGATGCACTAAAGTTAGGCTACTAATTGCCAGAATCTGAGAGGCCAGTCAAGGCCAACAAATCAGATCACTTGAACTACTATCCTTACCATAGAGTCTTGGGGTATACCATTAAAGACTACTATGTGTTCAAGGTTTGGGTTAAGAATCAATACCAAGAAGGCAAGTTGACTCTCTCGAAGGAAACTCTATTGGAAATGCCTATGAACACATCAATCATATTACTATGTTCAAGGAACATGAACCACTTGTTGAAATCATTTTTGTTGAAGAAGCATAATGTACCCCTAAACAATGACACTTATGGAACATCTACATTTCAAAAGGCTAAAGAAATTGATGAAGAAAATAATTAGAAACCTTGAAGAGTCTCAAATGGTGATGAAGAAAGCCTCATTAGAATAAATTGCCTTACCTACTCGAGGCATCAAGAAGAGGAAGAATAGGAGCAAGAAGAAGAAGTTGGTTAGCTAGATGAATCTGATGTCAAGAAATTAGCCATCCAAGAATACATCGATGCTCTGGATGAATATGTTCAGAAAAATAGAAGCCAAGTAACTCTTAAAGAATTTTTCCCTGACAAACTTAAAGCTTTACTAGAAGATCCTGATGTGGGAAATAAAGAAAATGAACCCCTGGTGGCAACATGCTCTACCATATTTACCTTTAGAGGTTCACAATGGAGCTCATTCCCACCCCATCACTTCAATGATGAGGAAATTTAGTATACAAGAAAAGAAGAGGTGAATAGACTCACTGGGGATGATATTGATGAAATGAGAGATCTCACAAGTCTCCCTGAAGGTTGCTCTTGAGATAATTATCTTAGAGAGTGGTTTATCCATGAGTAAGATCAAATGAGCTATTGCTAAGGCTCATTCCACCCTCGTGTCCAGTTAATCTAAATATCCACAGTCAAGTCAATCTGAATGTCAATAAAAGAAACATCAAAAATACAAAGTCTTGAAGAAGGTTATGCCAACATACAAAATACAAGGGTTCATCTAGAAAGTTTCTGAAGATTGTTCTACAAGAAAGCCCCATGTGCCTAATTCTAATGTTTAATGGGATGATTATCAGCTAGTCATATCCCCCAAGGACATTCAAGGAAGTATTGACTAGGGCAAGGGTCCACTACTTCCTGTTGCATGATTAGCCTTGGGAGTGATTATAAAAACAAACCTTATTGGTCTCATGAGGCTAGGTTTCAACTAAGGTAACCAAACTAGGTACAACTCTGAATTAGAAAGGTTCTACCTCTGAGACAATCTACAATGCCTAGGGATAATAATATATCCAAGCATAAGGAAAAGGAAATTTAGATAAGTGAGGGCATCGAGCCCTCGCAAGCTAAACCTGCACCCAAAAAGGTGGATTACAATATTGCAGCCCACCTTAAGAAGATCCCAGCTATGCTGAGTGTGTTTGATGTCTTGATGATGTCACAAGAACTCAGGGATATACTAGTGCAAATCTTCTAGAATCCGGCCAACTACCAGGCATACTTTGAGATGATTGAATCCTTGTATGTACTCCAAACACTTGCCATCACCTTCACAAATGATGACCTTCTACCTAAAATAACATACCACAATAGATCATTATATGTTATAGGGAATAGTGATGGGATCAAGATCAATTACATCTTGATTGATCGAGGTTCCACAGTCAATTTGATGACTCTCTGAACTCTAAGAGCTTTAATTTTAGATGTGTGTCACCTATTATCCGAGATTATAACCATACAAGGGTTTAATCAAAATAGCCAAAGAGCTCTGGGAACCATAACTATCCCTCTGAAAGTGGGAAAATTGATGACAAAAACCAAGTTTTATGTGATAAATATTGATGCATCATACAAAGCATTACTAGGGAGGCTGTGACTACATGAAAATTAAGTAGTACCATCGACTGTACATCAATGCTTCAAATACTTGGAGGATGGTGAAAAGCACCGAATTGATGGCAATATACACTCTTTTGATGTTTATGAGGTACATTATGATAATATAAAATACTATCAGAGATTAGATGTTGATAGGGGGTTTGCTTCCATCAATCAAGTAAAGCAAAAGATTACCAGGCTGATCTTTGCTCCTCATCACCTGGGAAGCGATTCTAACTCAGCCTCTTCAAATGAAGAAGCCCCACAAGTTTGCCTGGGTGGTTATACTTATGGTGAAGATGATAATAGAAACTAAATAGAAAATACTCTCTTTATTATTAAAGTTCCTAAAGGCTTGCTTAGCTGTTAGATAAGTTGAGCAACATTGACGTGGAAGAATTAATGAATTTCTACATTCCTCCATGGTGTGAAGAAGAAAAGAAAATACCATTTTACAAGGAAATCCCTTGTGCTCCAAGTATATATAAAATCCTAGAGACTGAAGATCTAATAGATAATGGTGATTGTCAACCGAAAATCATGCCTAATTATTTCTCAGACTAGCTTTATCAGATAATCAGCAAATCTTGCTATGGACATCCACAAACAAACAAAGAGAGTTATTTTTTTAGGAATATATAGGATCCAACCCAAGGACGTCTACATTCCTGGAAGAGGAAACAAGAACACTAAAGGACTAGGCTATATTATTCTAAATGCCCACACAGGTTTTATGATCACTATGGGATCTCTCTCTAATGATCAGGATGGCCAAATGATATTAATACCTCTTGACACATGTGCTGAGGTGGTTGTGACTTTTTAGACATTAGAAAAAGGTGACATCTGTAGTGGAATTTCATTAGAGCCAAAAGGAAGGTGCCCTTATGCAACCAAAAAGCTTTTAGATGAACATTCACTAAACCTCACTCAATATGATGAATCACTTGGTGAAGAAATAATCCTTAAATCAAAAGAAACTCCACCAAAACTTGAGAATGGAGGCAAGCCATAGTCGATGAACTGACAAAGATCAACCTAGGCTCAAAGGAGGACCCCAAGCCGACTTTCATCAACACTAAACTTTCAGAAAAAAGCCAAACCTAGCTCAAAACAGTACTCCAAGAGTATAATGATTGCTTCACATAGAGCTACAAGGAGATGTCTAGACTGCATCCTGAAGTTCTAGTCCACAAACTAGCCATTAACCCTAAGCTTCCACATGTCAAACAAGCACCTAGGAAGATGAAACTCGACCTAGAACAGAAGATAATAAAAGAAATAAAGAAACTAATCGAAGCATACTTGATTAGAAAGGAAAAAAATATCTAGATTGGGTGGTAAGAACTGTACCAATCAACTAAAAGAATGGCCAAATTTGCATTTGTGTGGACCACGGGGACTTAAATAAAATATATTCAAAAGATGATTTTCCATTGCTAATAGTGAAAATCATGATTGATAACATGGCTAACTTTGAAATATTCTCCTTTATGGATGGTTTCTCAGGATATAACCAAATCAAGATACATCCTAATGATGAGAAACATATGGCTTTCAAGACTTGGCATTTATTGCTTCAAGGTGATGTCTTTTGGGCTCAAGAATGCTGGCACTACTTATCATAGGGTCAGGCTCAAATCTTTGATGACCTTACACAACCTTGAGTGGAATGTTATATGGATGACTTGGTGGTCAAAACTAAGCCCAAAGACAGGCATGTCCAAGACTTAAGATTGGTATTTGACCACCATAGGAAATATAACTTGATGATGCATCCTATAAAGTATGCTTTTGAGGTATCATCAAAAACATTTCTTGCCTTTGTCATCAAACATTGAGTGATTGAAATTGATCCATCTAAGATCAAAGCTATCTTGGATATGCCACCACCTAGCAATTTAAAATAATTGAGGTTATTCCAAGCTTGACTCCCAAACATAAGAAGATTCATTTCAAACCTCTATGGAAAATGCAAGCCTTTTTCCAAGTTGATGAAGAAGGATGCTCCATTTATCTGGAATCAAGATTTCCAACAAGCCTTTGAAGAGATCAAGCAATATCACCTAAAGCCACTAGTCCTAGCAGTACCTTTAACCAATAAACCCCTTATCCTCTACATAGCAGCAATGAAAAGGATCCTTGGGGGCATTACTTGCCTAGAATAATGAAGAGGGTAAAGAAAATGTACTCTACTATCTGAGTAGAATGTTAATTGGGGCAGAAAATAACTACTCCTCCATCAAAAAGCATTGTCTAGTGCTCATATTCATGGTTAAAAACTTTGAGATATTATTTGCTTTTATATCTAGTCATTTTCATATCAATGATTGATCCCATAAAGTACCTAATGACTAGGCCTGTACTCATTGGGAGGCTAGCAACATGGGCTTTAATCCTCATGCAATATGATATCAAGTTCACTCATCACAAGGAGGTTAAGAGGCAAGCCTCATCAATTTTATCATAGCTTATCTAGTACCGAACAATTCTCCTCTGAGTTGCATGCTCCCTGATGAAAAAATCCTTTTGGTCAAAGAAGAAGATCCTAACTAGAAGCTATACTTTGATGGAGCATCATCCATCAAGCCAGGGATTAGAGCAAAGTTTCCACAAATCTAAGCAGGCATTGGATTTGTTTATATCACTCCAAATGGGGGCATTTTGTGATACTCCTATTTTATCTCAAAATTGAGCACAAATAATAAAGTTGAATATAAGGTCCTAATTGTAGAACTAGAAATGGTCCTCAATATGGAAATATCATGCCTATATATTTTTGGTAATTCACAACTAGTTATCAGCCAAGTCTATGGTAAATATAAAGTCCTCAAATTTGAGCTTCTAAAATACCATGAAAAAGCTCAAGAGCTCATAAGGCAAATTTCTCATATTCAAATAACTAAGGTTTCTTGGTCCATCAATGTTGAGACTAATTTCTTAGCCAAACTAGCCAAGGCACTGGCTCATCTTGATCAAGGGAAAATTCTAATCATAGCTGTAGTAGACAAGTGATGAACTCAGTCTTTAGCATCAAGCATGAGAGGACTAAATCTAAACCAATAGAAGAGGCCATAGATTGGAGAAAACCATTTGCCAACTATCTCAAAAGTGTAGAATGCCTAGAAGATAAATTCGCGCGGATGTAACTTAGAAACAAAGCCACACACTTTCTGCTTATCAATGACAGTCTATATAGAAGGTGCTACAATCAACTACTTCTACATTGTCTCTCAGACAAAGAGGCCAAATAAGTTATGTATGAAATGCAATCTTGAGTTTGTGGAGCTCATCAATTAGGCCCAGAAATGATGATGAAGATTAAGCATATGAGCTACTATTGGCCCATGGTAATGGGAGATTGCATTGAATATGCAAGAAGATGTCATCTATGCCAAATTAATGGTTACTTCATCCATCAACATCCAAATCCTCTATATCCAATAGTGTCCTCATGATCATTCGAGGTATGGGGAATAGACATCATCGGCACAATCTAACCATTTTTTCTAGAGGCCATCTCTTCATACTAGTAGCAACCAATTATTTTCTTGGTGAGCTGAAGCAATTCCATTGAAAGAGGTAAAAGCAAATGTTGTCACTTGCTTCTTTTAAGAAAATATTTTATACCAATTTGGTATTCCTTGAATGATCATTTTTGATAATAGATCATCCTTTGGAAACTTCAAGGTAGGACGATTCACATATTACCACAAGATAGATTGGAGATATTCATCCATCTACAATGCAAGAGCCAACGGTCTTGCTGAGGCATTCAACAAGACACTCTCCAAGATCTTGAAGAAAGTTATTGTTAGAAACAAGAAAAATTGGCACTAGAAGCTAGCTGAGGCACTATGGGCATATCACACCATATGTCAAACCCTTACGAGCTAGACTCTTTAGATGAGACAAGGCTCACGACACAATAGAAGCTGGAAATATATCAAGCATAAATGGCTATGGCCTATAACAAAATGGCTCGACTTAGGTCATTTTAGAAAGAAGAAATGGTCTTAGTCCTAAGAAAACCCATAATCCCAAACCAAAATAAGAAAGGCAAGATCGAGCCTAATTCGGAAGGCACTTATATTGTCTAAAGGATATTTGAAGAGGAATCCTACCAACTGATTGATGACAAAGGGAAAAGGCCTATGCCACCAATCAATGGCCAATTTCTCAAATGGTTTTATGCTTAAGTTCTGAGGGCAACAACAATAACAACCAAAGTTTCTATGTTTCATCTATGACGGAATGTCTGACTTCCTCAAAAATGAACGCTTGGTCAAACATGGACTCTATGTTTTTAGAGGTAAAACATGGACACAAAACTTTATCCATGTTGCATAGCTACTGAGCCAACATTTACATGGTATACTAAGTTCACTTTCACGTGGCAAACCAAGTGCATTTTCACATGGTAAACCAAATCCACTTTCACGTGGTAATTCAAGTCCATTTCACATAGCAAACCAAGTCTACTTTGATGTGGTAATTCTTGTCCACTTTCATGCGGCAAGTTAAGTCTACTCTCACGTGACAAATCTAAATCCACTTTCACATGACAGCCTAAGTCCATCATCACATGGCAAGTCAAATTCACTCTCATATGGCAATTTAAACCCATATAGTCAACTTCCAAAATTGTTTGCAGCCTCTCCTCTCATTAGAACTTGAGAAGAGGTTGCCAAGGGGGCAACTTGTTTGAGGTGAATTTTTCCACAATCAAGTTTTATTGAAATATCATTCAAATTGAGACTTGTAGGCCACTAAATTATGGCCCAAGTATGGGTAGTAGTGAGGCTTAAATCAAATTTGAGTTTGGACAAAAATTGAGCTTAATTTGGACTTAGATCATCAAAAAATTTTGGCTCAAGATAGGCCTAGTCTAGATGGGCTAAATTGAGCTGGATTTTTGAACCAAAATTAAGCCCACAATTCATTTAGAACTTGGGCTGAAATGACAAAATACAAATACTTTACAAATAGACATTTGGATTGAATAAATCCTCATAAATGGCTCTTAGGTTAAAATTTTCTTATAAATAGGTCCGTGTAATAAAAATTTTATAGAAAAGTCCAAAAAAATTTAAAATCACAAATCAGTAACACAAAATTTATGATTTGCGAATAAACCGCTCCAAAAATTATTATTTGCGAATCAATCCCTCTATAATTCTTTATTTGCCAACAAATCCCTTCAAAATTCTTTATTTATAAATGAGCCCCTGAATTTTTGATATTTGATAATAAGTCCCTTCAAAATTTTTATTTACAAAATAAGTTCCAAATTTTATTCAAAAAGGACCTTGAAACTTTCAAAATTTTATAACTAAGTCTTTTTTAGAAACACACCCTAAATTTTATAAAATTATAATTTAGTCTAATTTTTTAGAAAAAATTTGCAAATATTCAATCTATAACTTTAATATTCGAGGTGAGTACAACTTTCATCAACATCTACAAGAAATAGATTTATACATAACTATTCTCAAGCTTATCCAAACTCTAGATAAACCCTGTCAATATTTGTTTGCATCCACATCCATCATTCAAAATTTAAAATAAAAAAGATTCGCTTCTAGCCCAAATCTATCTCTTTGAGTCCTATAAAAACACCCTTGGAACCTGCAAACTAGGGAATAGAAAGTGATCAGAGACAAAAGGGGAGATCAAAATAGAATGGGAGAGTGTTGGAAGGCCATAAAAAATGAGTCAAAGACTAAAGAGGTGAAGTTTTGAACTTAGCTTCATTCTCTTTTTCTTTATTTCCTCTGTTGTTTTCCTCCTTTCTCGTAGGACCACTTTGCAGCCATTGCCCTATTGCCCCAACCTTGCTGGTGACATAGCTCTACCATCTCCAACTCAAGCAGCTGCCCTGACTCATGCCCCAGTCCATTGGTCTGTGTCCTAGCTTGACCCATGTCTTAGCCCAAGGGCCATGATGAATAGACCTCTTCCCTGCACCTAATGCACCATTGTTGCCTACTTCGCCCTATGCACTGTCACCACTTGTACTACCCTCACGTGTCATTGCCGCCATGCACTATCGACCACTCATGGATGAGGCTTCCTCAAGCTGCTAGTCATCCCAGCCCCACCCTCCGCCTCATCGCTTGAAGAATGGTGGGATTTGGTCGGATCCCATGCCGTCAGCTGCTCATTGATGAGGCCTCCTCGAGCCACTCGTCATCCCAGCCCTGCCCTCCATCTTATCACTGGAAGAATGGTAGGAACCTACTGGGAGATAGCTAGATCCTGCTAGGAAGGAAGGTCATGCTGTCAGTCGTGAGGATCAAGAGGAAAGAAAGAAGGGATAAGGGAAGGGTATTGTAAGTTTGAAGAAGAAGTAGAAAGGGAATAAAAAAATATATAAAAACTTGTTTTTTCAAAAAAAATTTGCCAAAATAGAGGGGGGAAATGGTTTTCAGCTTGAGGGAGAAGAAAAAAAGAGAAAAATATTATATAAAAAGGTTGTTATGCACAAAAAAAAAGGAAAAATTTGGCAAAATAACAAAAGAGAGAGCTTTCAACATCATAGCCACCCATAGTCCTCGACAATGAAGATGGTGAACCCATGACCTCGCCACGGCCAGCTGTTGCCCCTCAAAGATGCCAAACTCCCAACACTACTTGTGACCACCCGCAGCCCCTCGAAGATGGCGGATCCCCATCACCACAAGCTAGCTTTTGGACTCACATCTCAGCCAGCCTTTAGGCTCGTATTCAAGCTAGTCTTTGAGTTTGTACTTAGCCAACCTTCGGGCTCATATCTCCGCCAGCCATCAGGCTCACACTTAGCTAATCTTCTGGCTCTTATCCAAGCTAGCCTTCAGGTTCATACTCAATCAGCCTTAGGGCTCTCATTTAGTTAGCCTTAGGGCTTACACTTAGCCATCCTTTAGGATCACATCCGAGCTAGCCTTCAAACTTGCACTTAATCAGCCTTCGAGCTCACACCTTGATACTTCACTTTAAATAAAAATAAATTTTGATTTATGATTCAAAGGTCTCTCCCCAAGGTTTTTGCTATCTCAGGTGGTCAACTTTGATCTCATACTAAAGAAGATCTCATCCTAACTATTACAAGCAAAGGGAAAGCTATTGAAATTTTTAGCCAGCTTGGAAAGCCCACCCCTTGAATGAAGACGGTTATTACCATTCCCACCTCTAACACTTTTGCCCCATTAAGTGGCTTAGAGAAGGGTAAAAGTAAGTTAGAGGAGCATAGTCCTACCTCAAGACTATAGCTAAGAGGAGAATAACTAAGCCAAACAACAAGAGTCACTATAAGGCTACAACCCCACCTGAGACTCTAAAAAAAAGAGACCATTCATATTGTCAAAGTTATTTGTCATTATGATCTATAAGGGACCATGATTCCATTCCTCAACAAGCCAAACAGCAAAATAAGGTTGTATGAACAAGACATACAAATAAAGAGGCTCAGGATGAAAGAGCACTTGTATGTCAATCCTTGCTACCACACCAAAGAGAAGGTGTAACTACTTGTTCCATGAGCAAACTCACGAATGAGGTAACCCAACTAATGGCAGAAGTAGAACACACCAAACCAAGACTTGATCCTCGAGATGTGGACTGTCATGTCCTTACAGAAAGCCTTGGTCTTAATCTAAAGATTTAATAAGGAAATGACCATAGAAGCATTGCGAGAGTGATTGAGACAATAAGGGAAAGACAAAGATAAAGCTCAGAAGAAGGTCATGAAATTAATGGAGATGATGATACAACTAAGGCAAAAGCTTAACAAGTTGAAGTAATCTCACATAGTCATCTCTACAAGCTATAAAGGTGGTAAAAGGCACACCCCTTGAAGGTGAAAAATGCCAGAAAATATAGTTCCTTCAAAGCACCTCCTCCACCAGTAAGGGATATCCAATCCCTGATCTCAAGAATTCCTACCAATGTGGAGCTGCTAGCATACATCCTACAACAAGCATAACAAATGGTGGTTGCATAACTAAGACAAGAAAGTGACATGGGTATGATGAATAATATAGATAAACCATACCCTAATCATCACGACCAAGTACCATATCCTAAAAGCTATATAGTGCCTAAGTTCAAACAATTTAATAGCATTGTTAATCCTAAATAACACGTACCTCATTTTGTGACTCTATATGGGGACTCAAGTAGTAACCCATCATTATTATTTTGCCAATTTTCAACAAGTTTAACTGGGGTATCATTCAAGTGGTGTGTTAGTTACAATTAGAGTCCATACAAACTTGTCACAAATGAAGGAGCTCTCCAAATTAGGTTTGGAGGAATCAACAACAAGGTGACCATTATGGACCTCATTTCAACACTAAAGTGTGACAACAAATCTGTCTTGGATTACATCACATGATCGAGAAACCTTAGTATCAGGTGTGAACAATCCATAAGCTAATATGAAGTTGTAAATCTAGTTCTTAGTAACATAAGGAAGAACTCGATGTCACCATACCTGAGTGTTTCTTCTATAGAGAGGATTGACTCACCAGCCTTAGCTAGTTTAGAAAATTTGAAACTAGAAAAAGCCTTTGACCACACTTCAAATCTAAGCCAACTCAAAAGTTGTTGGTGATAGTTGACTAAGCCAACACTAAAATTCATTGGTCACACTGCAGATGTTTGCAATCGACAATATGCTAATCAGGCCATTGACTATTAAATAAAAAGTCAAATAAAGTCAACTACAATATGCTCAAAGTCATCAACCATATTTCAAAGCTAAGCCAACTAAAAAGCCATTAGTAATGCTTAACTAAGCCAACCCCAAAAGCTATTAGCGATGCCTCAAACATAATCAACAACATGCCAATGAGGCCATTGATTTTCAAATCAAATCAAACTATGGTAGTCATGAACTTGCTTAGTCAGTTAGCTAGATGCCTTGTTTAAATAAAGTCAACAGACAATATACTTAAAGTCGTCGACTACACTTCAAACCTATGGCAACTCAAAAGTTGTTGGTGATGCTTGGTTAAGACAACCCCAAAAGCTATTGATGACACCTTAAACTAAATTGGTAGCACACCAATGAGGTAGTCAATTATCAAATCAAAAATTAAAAGGAAATCAACAGCACTTTCAAGCCATCGACCATACTTCAAACATACGCCAACTCAAAAATCATTGGTGACACTTAGCTAAGCCAACCCCAAAAGCCATTGGCGACACTTAAATCTTAATCGATAATGTGCTAATAAGGCCATCCATTATCAAATTAAGAATCAAACAAAGTCAACTGACAACATGCTCGAAGCTATCAGCCACATTTTAGAGCAAAACCAACTCAAAAGCTATTAATGATGCTTACCTAAACTAACCCCAAAAGCCATTAGTGATGCTTCAAACTAAATCAACAACAAGCCAAGAGGCTATCGATTATCAAATTAGAAATTATTGGCACAAGTAAGTACCATTAATCTTTTTTTTTCACAAGTCAAGAATCAAAAGAAGTCAGCAGACAACAAACAAAAAGTTATCAGTAAAACTTTAGATCTTAATAGGGTTAATTGACATATGCCAAGTTATCACCACCTACCAGGAATCCAACCAAGCATCCTCTTGAGTCAAGTTCCACTCAACCAAGGGCATGGGAGTAGGGCAGTGACACACATGAAGCCTATTCTTACTTTCTTTCTCATTCCACTCTATTTTATGATTATAAATTTAAATTCTTTAAAATATAAAGTGAGGATATGTCCTTTCTTAATCCATGTATCCCTTTGCTCAAAACAATAAAATTATGCTTTTTTTTCTTTGTATCTCTATTTTTATTAGCTAGGTTCCCACTTTAGGAGGTTTCTAACAATTGTTGGGGAGTTAGAAAAGGGACCTTACACTTGTTGAAAGTTATACTCCTATAATACCAAATTACAGTCAAACGACTTTATATTTTTATTTGTTATTTCAAGATTTCTTCTTGGGTCTTCGCTACCCTAGGCTGTCAATTCGGAAACCACAGTAGTATAGTAATAATAGTCCTAGTTGTATACTATAGTAGCAGTAGTATTAGCGATAACAGTATAGTAGTAATAGTATATTGATATAGTAGTTATAGCAATATAGTAGTAGAAGTAGCAGTAGTAATAGTAAACATATAGTAGTAATAGTAGTATAGTAATAATATTGTAGCATAGTAGTAGTAATAATAGTAGTAGTAGTAGTAGTAGCAATAATAGTAATAATAAAAATAGTAGTCGTAGTAGTAACAACAGTAGCAACAGTAGTAGTATAGTAATAGTAGTTGGAGAAGCACTGCCATAGCAATGATAGTAGTACTATTAGTAGTAGAAATAATAGTAGTAATACAATAAAAGTAATACTATACTACTACAATTGCTATAACAAAAATTACAACTACATTAGTACAACTTTATTTCTACTAATATTACTATACTCTAGCTACAATATTATACTAGGATAATACTAATGCTACTCTATACTACTACTAACACTTATTATTATATTACTACTATTACTAATAGTACTACTATTATGTTATACTACTACTGCACTATTGCTATTAATACCAGTACTACTATTATACAATAAATATACTCGTACAATACTATTTGTACTACTACTACGATTATTATACTACTACTATATTACAACTATACTACTACTATATTGCAACTACTATACTACAACTAGTAATACTGTTATTATAATATACTATTATTCTACTACTATTATACTATTGCTGTTAATACTACTATGGTATCATACTATTACTCTTACACTATTACCATACTACTATTATACTACTAATATTATACTAGTGTTAGTACTACTATTAATATATTATGAAACTAGTACTACTATTATACTACTACTATACTATTATTACTGTACTAGTACTATACTACTATACTACTGCTATGCTACTACAATAACTTTTACTACTATACTACTTATATACTAGTACAATTTCTATACTACTACTATTACTAGTCTTATATGATTACTATGTTGCTACTACTATTAGTACTATACAACTACTAGCACTTCTATTACTTCTACTACTACTGTATCACTACTATTTATCACTGCTATTATTAAATTATAGCACTAGTATAGTAGCAATAGTAGTAATATAGTAGTAGTATAGTAGTATAGTAAAATAGTATAGCATTATTGACGAATCCTGGTTCAACACTAGTTTTGATTTGGAAGGCTCTTGGAGATCAAATCTATTTTGTCATCCTATCGCTAATCTACAAGAGGAAGAAGAACCATGAGGAGGACCATCAAGAGATTCTTCGATGACGATCACTCCAACACTCAAGTCAGAAGCGTTCCATTAATTATATTTATAAAGAGAGAGAAATAGAGAGTTCAAGAGAGTAAGTCTCCCTACCTTCATGGCTACTCCATGTTTTATTGGTCAGGGTGGTCTTTGATAGGATTTGAAATTTTGTGATATTAGTCCCAATTATGTCAGACTCTCCTTATATGACTGCCTTCACTCCAAGATTCTTTGCTAATGGTTTCCCTAGGATCCTTGTCCCTTGGATTTTCATGAGTACCATATCATATCTATATATGGGTCAAACTTGTAAAGTATTCTAGTTGGCATTAAGATGTATGTTTGCTAGATGGGCTACAGTGATACCATTGAGGTGACTTGACCTAGGCAATAACACCTTGGATAATGGCCTCACGGTCAATAGCTCAGTCATCTTAGTTAGCAATTCATCCTACAGCATCGGTCCCTATTTGCTTTTATTTCAACTATTTTTCAGCTTAGTATATCATTATTGTCTCTAACTCTAGTCATGAAATTTAGGTGGCTCGGTGGGTGGAGTTACTTCCTTTGTCACCAGCTTAGACGTGTTTTTTTGAGTGCACCATTTTGAATTCTTGAGGTCCAAGTTTGTCTCTTTCATTAAATCATGAGGGACAATGGCCATCGTGACTCCTTATGAGGTGAGTCACCTATTCGTAGCATTATGCCAGCCAATGAACATGACTTCTTCAAGAGTCAAGATACCATCCTATCAAATCATGTGAAATTATTAGGGGTCATTTTGTTCTAATGTAATGGTCTAGAGGCATCCCTTTAAATATCGAGATAGACCTTGATGTGGACATATGTCCCTCATGATTGATGCAACGATCCCTGCCTCCTACCTTTTAAGCTTCCCTGTTCCATGTGGCAATGATCCGATGATTTGGGGAAGGCTATTTAAGGAATTCGTTGTCCCATTTCACCCATTTTTGGCAATCACTGTCTTGTTTCTTTTGCAACCCTTGCTTTCCTTCCTTCTTCATTTGTTATTTTTTTCTGAAATGATATCTTCTTCTACTCATTCCTCCCCTAGAAGGAGGTCATCTTTTGGTGAGGGACCTACCACTCCATCAGTCCTAGCAGTCATAGCTTCATCCTCCCAGGCAGCATCCATCCTGATTTTCAATGTTGGTGGATTGAGCTCCATGCCCTCCATTGTTGTGGTGACCTCTAAGGGGCAAGCTCCTCTGGCTATCCTTTCCTCTTTTGTATGAGTCGGTTCCAAGCCATCCACTATTCCCACACCAGTAGCTCCAAGTTATGTTAAGCTTTCTGGATAGGATTGAGTTGGACCTATGAGGATTCAAGGAGGAGAACAAAAAATTGAGAGAGGAGTTTGGATTTGAGTTTAGTACATATTGGGAGATACTCAAAAGTGGCTTTAGGTACCCTGTAGATAGCTTTACCTGGGATATTCTAGGAGATGAGACCTCTCCCTTGATCAAATTGTACCCAATGCTACAAAATGTTTCATTGTTCTTTGAACACTAGCTGGTCCAAAGGTTTCGCCATGATTGTTGAAATATTCAGGGATGACTTCAAATGCTATCAGGGTTCAGGGAAGATTATATTTTTATCCCAAGAAATGGTATAGATATATTTCCTCAAATCTCTAGCCCCTTCCACTCTTGGAAAGACCATCCCCTTAGGATTTTTACTAGGGTAGACTATGTTCTTTCTTGTGGGTGGGGTAGCTCTTCGACTCATTAAGTCAACCTAGATATCTGCCTTGAGATTCGCTAGCTTTTAATCTCTTGGGTAGATAAGGTTGAGGATGTTAGATTTGCTCCCATGTGATTCGATAAGGCTTTTTTGTTGGAGCATGGCTTGTTGATGGCTTGGGAAGTTAGTATGTACCATATACTTTTGTGTTTTTGATTCTTCAGTTGCTTTCTTCTTGATTTAATTATTGATTAGATTTTGTATAGAGTTGACCCAGATCCCATTCATGAATGAGTTTCTGAGGCAACAGGCGGGCACTCCTTTGGTGTCACTATCCTATCATCTCAAAAGAGGTCTTTTGAAGTAGAAGGCAATGCTCCCCCTTAGGAGTCCACCAAGGCCCAGGGAAGAAAAGGTGAGAGGAGGAAGTCGATCTATGGGTGAAGAGTAGACAAGGAATGGGTAGGCAATACTCACCCTTCTAACTCCCTCTCTTGAGTTGAATCTATAGAAGAGGCCACCTGGACCTTGAACTCTTCTATATTGAAGTTCACTGACTATGAGAAGAAGGTGGTTATGACTTTTGAACCTACACCTCCTCCTCCTCATACGAAAGTGTGGGCAAGGTCTACCCCTAATCATCTAAGCTCCTTAAGTAAGGAGATGGACATTGAGGAGTATTTCTTCAGAGAGTTTGGCCCCATATTGAGTAGCTCCCTATAGATTGAGTCTTCATTAAGGGGGCCTAGACTTATGACAATGTTCTCTTCCATCAATGCTGCTCCTTTTTTCCTTTTACTGACTTTTAGCTTGGTTGCAGACACTATAATTTTTTCATAATATAGGTTGACACTTTTTGAAGCTTAGAATAAAATGGCTTCTAAGAAGAATAAGACCACTAAAGCTAAGGAGGATGTGAACTTCCTTTGTTCTCAACTCAGGTCACTCCAACTTGAGGTTGGGAAGATGAAGAGGGAGGCAGATGAGGAGAGAAATGTCCCCTAGGTGAAGTAAGATTCAACCTTAACAAGGCTGAAGGAACTGGAGGCTTGGCAAAATCCTGAGCTAGACTAGGCAAAGAATGAGGTGGTCACCATGTTCCATTAGAGCTCAGAGTACTTAAAGTCCTTGAAGATGTGAAACATGCAGGCTATTCTCTAGTTCAAGGCTAGTGATGAGTATTCCTTCTTTGAGGGCTACCTGTGCTATAGGGACACAACAAAGAAGACTCACCATGATCCTGACTTCGAGCTTGATGACCTCTGAGTGGAACATTAGAACAACTTGAGGATTCACCACATCAAGTGGGTGGATGAAGAGATCCTTTAGAGAGAGAATGAAGCTAAGGCATCAACTAAGCCTTGAGTGCCTATAGCCACAAAGGAGTTCACCGAACCACAGAATCCTCCAAATAGCCCCACATTATTCTCCTTCATCTATTTTGTAAAATGTTTTTGTAATCGAGTTTCCCCTCGAATATGATATTCTTTTGATGAACAAAAGAGATTTTCTTTTGCTTGCACCTTTTCCATTTGTATCTCTAGTTTGCATCCCTCTTGCACACATCTTGGCCCGAGCTCACTTAGATGTCAGTTGTTGTTCATTACACTTGCAAATTAGCATATAGTTTCACCTTTAGCCATGGTGAAGATTTCTATAAAGTGACAAGTTATAGCTCACCTCTGTAATGGTTTGCTTTGGAGCTCTTTAAGTAGTGGTACATAAACTTGATATAGCCAATACTCATCCTCCCACTAAGAGGAGAATGGCTTGGAGAAGAGAAAGGACTATTAAGAGAGAAACTTCAAGGACCATAGTGTGACTTAAGGTGAAAGCTTTTCATAAGAATCTTAAGTCTTGGCAAAGTTTTGTGTTTCTCATAGTTGGCTTATTATCAAATTCTTATGTCTGGTATAAAACCAAGGTCTTATGCCTAACTTTTTGCCAAGGTATTATGCCTTATGTCAATTCGAGGTCTTATGTCAGGCTTATTACTGAGGTATTATGCCTTAGGTGAATCTGAAGTCTTATGCCTACCTTATTACTAAGGTCTTATACCCTACATAGAATCAAGGCCTTATGCCTTACTTATCGTTGAGGTCTCATACCCTAGGTGGGATTGAGGTCTTATGCCTGGATTATCACTGAGGTCTTCTACCTAGCTAATACCACAAGTGAATTTGAGATCTTATGTTGGGCTTATTATTGAGGTCTTATGCCTGGCAAATTTTCACTTGGTCTATTTTTGCCATAAGCTTTTGTGCTTCAGCTAAGTACTAGCCCATAGTTATGTCTTTTACCCTATACTCTCCAGTAACCTACAAACACACAAGCTATGAGCCGCTAAGTACTTTTAATTTTTTAGCTCCTATTGCTAACACTAATATAATCTGAGGAGGAATGCTTAGTACTCCACCACATTGTTTGAGGCCTTGAATTCAAGTTGGGCTAAATACTCAGCCACTCTCACGTTCAAACTCTGAAGGACAGCATTGATCCTATAGTTTGACTCAAGAGATGAGGCATTTACTTGAATCTCCCATGAATTGGATTCTAATCCTGCCGGGTATGAGGTTAAGAAGTCTGCTAAAACCTAGGCTTTGATAGCCTACCATGCATAGAAGGTAACATCGAATTGACTTAACTTGATTGACCACTAAAGCAACCTTCCTGAGGTTTTTGGCTTTTGCAATATTTGCTAATGTGGGAGATTGGTAGTACTATGACTGGGTGTACTTGAAAGTAAGGATGGGACTTTTGAGTTGCTAGCACCATGATGTACACTAACTTCTCCAACGAAGGGTACCAAACCTCTACACCAATTAGTACATCACTCACATAGTATATAGGGTGTTATTTTCTACACTGGTCACTTATTAAAATTAAATTGATCATCTGGTCTAATATAGCTATATAAAGGAAGAGTACTACATTTAGTTCAGATCTCACCAGATATGGTGGTATGACTAAGTGCTTTTTGAAGTCTTTGAAGGCTCGGTCACATTCTTCTATCCATGAGATCACCAATGCATTATTGTGAGGAGAAAAAGTTTCTTCTAAGTCCTTGGTAGAAAAGACTATATCTTCATAGTTAGGCTCATAATGGTATCTCTTTTTCTCCATCTTTTTCATGCCCTCTTGCCCCCTAGCTGGGGTTCGACATTTGCTAGTTGATGCTAGAGCATCACTTTGAGTTAGTAGTCTTGTTAAGATCATATTGAGGTTGCCCTTGACTAGAGGGTTTCAACTTGGGAGTGTGGTCTTTTTCGGGTGAAGTTCATTAACGATTCTCCCATATGCGAGTTTCTTCTGCACATTTACCATATAGAAAAACTACCTGAGGTGGCCTTCTTTGATACGCCTCTCAATTTCATCTTTGAGGTTCTTGCATTCTTCAGTATCATAACCATAATTGAGGGTGAAAATAGCAGTACCTTGATTTGTCAAGTTATTGGTCAATGTGAATAGACTGGGGCCCTCACAATAAGTCTAGGTGCTAAATCTATAATAGGACTTCGGTTCTTGAGTTATTCAATGGAGTATAAGCTAGAAATTCAAGCCTCTACTCCCTCTACTATCTCTACCTAGCTTTTTGCCATCTCAGCTTGGGTGGCTTGTTCTCTAGTGATTCTCTTTTCTTACCGCTACCTTTAGGTTCTTTTTTTGTCAAGATCACTTCTTAAGCGTTTATGTGTTCATATGCTAGTTGGATGAATTTTTCCATGTTGCATGGTGACTAGTGGGAATCTCATAAGCTCCTCGAGCTTACCAAATTCTATGAATGACAATAGTGAGGATAAAAGAACTATCCTGCTCAGTAACTTCTAGTCAAGCTTTGTTGAATTAGGTCAGATATTCTCATAAGCTCTCTCCCTCTTTTTGCTTTAATGGGAGGAGTGTAGACGGGTTCTTTTACCATGGAACCAATAAGATAAATTATTCTATAAACTTATTTGTCAAGTTATCAAAATAAGTTATTATGTACCTCGGGAGCCTAGAGTACCATTCTCAGGCCTAGCCTTGCAACATCATTAGCACAGCTTTACACATGGTATAGTCTCACACTCCTTGTAGAATTATGGTATTCTGGAAGGTACTAACATGATTGATTGGGTCTTGTGAGCCATTATACACTTTGCGGGGAGGCTAGTGGAACTTTAGCTACACTCAGGAGTATGCAATTTTAGGGATTAGTGGAGTATTGTACCTTAGTTGTTGAGGATAACTTAACGACCATGACCTTCCCCCAACCAAATGTAGCCTAGCCTCCTTCAATAACATTGATTTTGCCCCGTCTGGTGCCTGATTAGCATGCATGTGAATAGGTTAGGTTATGTCAATAATAATCCCTTGAAATATGGTATCGAAGTGAAATCATGGCCTAGGGGTCATGGTGACCTATTGATAGTGCTCTGTATGGGAATCAACGTGTAATTGCGATTCAATGTGTTGGTTTACCATAGTATTTTAGCCTAGCACCAAAGCTTGATTTGGAACCTATTGTAGGGCATTATGAGCCCTGAAGCACCACGTCATTGAGGCCTAATTTTGCAATTGTTCGACCTATAGGTTTTGCATGGCTTGTGCTTGGGCGTCGAGTAACTACGTTATTATTGAATGACGACAGCTAAAGTTTGAAACTCATGTCATTCAACCAAGTAACAGGGACCTACCGAAGCCTCTAGAATAGTTTGTAAAAGGGGTCCCAGATGTTGTGGTTGTGTCTGAGTCATAGAGTTGGCTTATTGCACTACTCTGCCTAGCCAACTAGATGAGTTGTGCAACTTCATCGATACTAGTGCTACTTTCCCCCTGATTGAATTCTTGGATGATGAGGGCCTTGGCACTCTAGGTAGCATTATCAAAAGGCTATCGAAGGTCTCTAAGATTAACAGAGAAGAAAGGCAAAGCAGATCTTAATGAAATCACCAATTGTTGATGGGACCAATTCAACACCAGTTCTGGATTGGGAAGCTCCTCAAGATCAAATGCACTAGGTTGTCGTATTACTAATCTACAAGAAGAAGAGAGAACCATAAGGAGGATAGCCGAGAGCTTCTTCGATGATGGCTACTCTAACTCTTAAGTCATAAAGGTTCGCCCTAATTTTTTTTCTCAGAGAGAGAGAGAGTCCCCTACCTTCATACTACTCTGTGTTTTATCGGTCGAGAAAGCCTTTTAGTAGATCCAAAATTTCATAATCTTAGTTCGAAGTATGCCAGACTCTCCTTATTTGGCTGTCATCACTCTCGAGTGTTTTGCTAATGATTTTTCAAGGATTCTTACCACTGAGATACCATGAATATCAGACCATAGCCATATATGGATTGAGCTTGCCAAATCTTTCCGTAGGACACGATATGAGTTTTTGCAAGATGGACTACAACAATACTATCGAGGGGACTTGACATCGGTGACATCACCAAGGATAATAGCCTTAAGGCCAACTGCTTGGTTACCCCGGTTAGCAATTTATCCCACGAATTGGTTTTCTATTTACTTTTGGTTCGACTATGTTTCAACTCAGTGTATCATCAAGTGTAATAGTAGTACTAGTAATAGTAGTAAAAGTTAAGTAGTAGTAGTATATTATTATAATAGTATAGTAATATAATAGTTGTACAGTAATAGTAGTAGTAATAGTAGCCGTATAGTATATTAGAAGTAGTAGTATACTAGCAGTAGTATTATAGTAGTATAGTTGAAGCAATAGTAGTATATTAGTAGTAGAAGTATAGTAGTGGTATTAGTATATTACTATAATAATATAGTAATATAGTAGTAGTACAGTAGTAGTAATAATATAATAGTAGTAATATAGTATATTAGAAGTAGTAGTATATTAGCAACAATATTATAATCGTATAGTTAGAGTAGTAGCAATATATTAGTAGTAGTACTATAGTAATAGTAAGTAATAATACTATAGTAATAGTAATAGCACTTCTACTATACTATACTATTATTATACTATTATACTATACTATTAAACAACTCTTATATTACTGCTACTATAATACTACAATACCACTATGAATATAATATAGTACTGTATCATCACTACTACTATATTATCATTATACTACTACTATATGGTACTATTTGGTTCGGAATAAGGATTAGGATCAAGATCAAGAATAGTAAATTATTTTTATAAATTAATATATTTTTTTCAACATTAATCTTATAATAATTTAAAGTTCAAAAAAATATTTACTTTTTTTATAAAAATTTAATTTAACAGCGGTGTAAAATAAGTAATATTAATTTTGTAAGAAAAAATAATTTCAAAAAAAACTAATCATGATCCTTATCCCAAATCAAATGGTGCTTATGGCTTGTAATATTATACTACTATAGTACTACTATAATATTGCTATACTGTTACTATACTGCAATACTCCTAATACAATACTAGTATGTACCATAATTACAGTATTACTAGACTACTGCAATAATACTATTATTTTTACTACTCTACAATAACTACTTTTAAACTATTACTATTGCTACTATACTATTATTATTATTATTATACTACTATTACAATACTACTGCTACTACTATAATACTACTATTACTATTATACTATTACTATATTACTAATACATTACTACCGCTATTTTGCTATTATTATACAACTATTATACTACTATACTAATATTATGCTACTATTATAGTATAGCTATACTACTGCTGCTACAAAAAATATATTACTATTACTGCCACAATAGTATTACTTTACAACTACTACTATTGTAATGCGGCTATTATCATACTACTTTTAGTACTGCTATTATTATTATAATAATACTATGCCACTACTATTATTATTACTCCCACTAGTATGCTATTACTATACCACTATTATTATTCCTCTTACTAGTATATAATTTTTACTACTACACTACTGTACCACAACTAGGCTATTACTATCACTAGCTACCTACTATTACTAATAATCTGTTATTATTGTAAACTACTATACGAATAGTATATTATTATACTACTAAACTTCTACAGTCTTTCTACTACTACTCCTATAATCCCGACTAAGTACTACTACTACTGAATTAGTACGATAGCACTTCAAGCATACTAATATACTACTACTATACTAATTTAGCACTATACGACTCTAATACTAGTACTAATACTATTAGATTACTACCTACTACTACGACTAGACTACGATTTATTTTGAACTCCTCGTATACATACGACACGAATGCAACTTTACTAGTAACTATACTTACTATTAATAAGTACTTTTATATTATTATTAAACTATTACACTACTACTACAACTATGCTATTATTAGTACTACTGCAATTATACAACTACTATACTAGTAGTTCTATACTACTATTACTATTACAATATTATTATTATATTATTAGTACTACTATTACGCTACAAAAACTACTAATACTAGTACTACTAGAACTACACTACTTCTATTATTACCACTACTACTATACTAATAGTATAATCCTATTATACTCCAACATTATAACCATGGTTTTCAATTTTGGCTAAAATGTTTCGGTATGTACTTTCAGTTTCAGGTTAAAAATTTATATTATTTATATTTATATATTATATTCGTATCATAAAATACTATTAGCCTAATGGTTAAGGCTTTAACTTAGGTTACAAGTGACCCGAGCATGAATTCTCTTAGCAACACTTCTTTTCCTATTCAATATTTTAAGCTTTTTTGCCAAAAAAATTTATTTAGTACTTTTTAAAAATATGTGCATTAAATATTTTCCAATTTTTGAATTTTTTAAATTTTTTTAAGTTCAAAATTAAATTTTATCCTAAAAACTTGAAAAATAATCTGATCGAACGAAAATAATCTGAGATAACGCAAAAATGGAATGAAATGACTGAAATAGATTGGTTTCAATAGGTATCAAAACCGATTTCAAAATCGAAACTTAAAATCTTACTTATAACCTAAGTTTTAAGTTTCAGTTTTAGCGCCTACCGAAACCAATCTGTTTCGATCATTTTGGTTCTATTTCAATCATTTCGATCAAATTATTTCTTACATTTTTTTATTAAAATTTGACTATCAATTAAAATATTAAAATCTATAACACATAGAAAATCATAGATATAATATATATATATAAGATAGAATATTAATAGTAGTAAATAAAATTTTTGGTCAGGCCCTTTATCATGTTCGGACTCCCACCTGGCCTTTTTTTGGATTCAAACTAAGGGCACTGGATAACCTAGTTAAAGGCTTAAACTAAGGGAATAGTGGCTTCTCATCTCAATATAACGATAAATAGTCAATACATATATGCTTTTTGCATCAAAAACAAAATATCAAGCCGTATGTTTGCAGTTTTATCCAAAACTGAGAACATGGATTATTACTATGGATAATACTTTAGGACTGTTAGGTACATTATGGTTCGGGATTCAGGTAAGATCATGTTCAAAAGCAAGACTAAAGTACAAAAGAGAATATAGTCAATTTTTGTTGTTTTAATACAAGTCGACTCGTAAATTATATAAAGTTTTTAAAACCATTATATCCTTAGATATATTATTTATTGAAATTTGAATGAATAAAGATAATGGTAGTATAATAATTTGATTTTTTAAAGTAATTAGTCTGTCTATTTTGTTGATGTTTGGGAGTTAGGATGGTTCGGACAGGATGATCCTGATACTAATCCTAAACTAAATAGGGCTTATATTACTACTATACTATTATAGTCGGACAGGATGATCCTGATACTAATCCTGAACTAAATAGGGCTTATATTATTACTATGCTATTATACTATTAGTACCATTATATTACTACGAGCACTACTATAATTGTACTACTACTGTTATATTAGTAGTTTTATACTATTACTATTGGTGTATACTACTATTATTTGTAATGAATTACTATTATTATACTATTAGTATGACTACTATTATTACATAAATAGTGCTATTACTATACGACTATTATAATACTATTACATTGCTATTATATTATTATATCATTAGTACAACTATATTACTAGTAGTACTACTTGACTATATTATTACTACCATACTCGTAGTTCTATACTACTACTATTGGTGGCGTACTACTATTACTTGCAATATATTGTCACTATCACGCTACTATTATTATACTATTAATATTATAACTGTAGTACAAAGACTTCTATACTTTTACTCGCACTATTATATTAATGCTACTACTATTACTGTAATTATTATGATTAGTACTACTACTATACTACGACGACAACTACTATAACTACTACTTTAGTATTGCAATAATTACTACTACTTTTAACACTAAATTATAATAGCACAACTATACTGTTATAATTATCATATTATAGTGCTATATTATTATCCAACTATTAGTAGCACTACTAATATGATACTATTATTACAATACTGATATAATACTACTATACTATTATTATAGTACTATACTACCACTATTATACTACTTCTATAGTTTTACTATCACAATTACACTATTATAATTAATATGCTTGTACTACTATTACTATACCACTACTTCAATAATATTACTAATACTATGCAATTGATACTACTATACTGATACTATTTCCTTCAACTAGTACAACTATTATATTATTATATTAATATACTACTACTATACTAATACTAATACTATACTAATACAACCATACTACAAGTGCTATTGTCATTTTATAGTTATACCACTACTATTAGTATACTACTTATATGTTACTATTATACTATTTTTATTACTAGTACTATTTACTACTCACATTCTATTATACTAATACTACCATACTGCTATAACTATTATTAGTACTTCTAGTTCTTTACTACTATTATATTATACTAATATTATACTATAATTTTATACTATTATATTACTACTATATCACTATTATTACTATTATTATACTATTTTTATACTATTGTAACTAGTACTACTATTACGTCATACTAATACTATATTACAATTCTATACTACTATACTATACTATTATACTACTATTATATTGCTATTATTACTACTATTATACTATAATTATACTATTATTGCTGTTATACTACTTCTTTGCTACTAATATAGTACTATTATTACAACTATTACTAACCACTACTATATTATTATACAACCACTGTTATACTACTACTATTACTACTATACTCTAGTATCTATCTTCTATCAACTAATATAATATTGTTATTTTTAATACTACTTATTAATACTATAGTTCTATACTATAATTACTGTATTCCTAATATTACTACTACTTCTATTACTACTATATTACTACTACTGTTAATACTACTACTATACTACAGTGATACCATACTACTACTTTATACTACTCTATTATACCATTATACTACTATTGTTAGTATATTACTATTTCTACAACTACTATACTAGAATTATACTATTACTATTATGATACAACTTGTATACTACCAATATACTGTTATTACTACTACCAACTACTACTATACTATAACACTACTACCACTATAGTGTTAATATTACTACTACTTCTACTATTACTATAATACAACTATTGTTAGTTCTACTACTTTACTATAATAATACTATACTACTCTTTTATACTGCTCTATTATATTATTATATTATTACTACTACTACACTATTACTTCTGCTACTACTATATATAATTATGTTATTATGATTCTTATATTAATTGTATACTACAAATATACTATTATTACTGCTACCTAGTACATCCACTACGCTACAACACTACCACTATGATATTATTACCATTAGCGTTGTCAAATGGGCCATATTGGGCCGACAAGACTAATTTTATTGGGTTACTAAAACTATTTTTGGTTGAGCTCGGTACGACCCAAAATAGTAACAGATCACGCTTGACACAGCTTGTGAAAAAAAAGGTGTCAGGTATGGCCCACGGCCAACAAGCTTATGGGTTGTGCCATGTCTAGCCTATTTTTTAAAAAAATTCATGTATATTTTGCAATAATAATCAATAGTAAGTTATACCTTAGTGGTTAAGATTTTTAGATTTTGTTACAAGAATTACGGTTCAATTCTGGGTTAAGAAAAGAGAATTTAATAATGGTCCAGGATGGCTCATGGGCCATGCCAGTCCCGACTCAATTGTATTATAGCTCATGCCTATCCTTCAGGTTGTTCTGGAAGCATCATGCATAGCTCGACATAGGGTCATGCTATACACAACTCGAATACTATAGATTTTAGGCCATAACAAGCACAGCCCACTACGGGCTGCGCCATGCTGGCCCATTACGGACTGTGTCATGCTGGCCCACAGGATACAAGCTTGTTTTGACTTATCAAGCTATTACGACTTCTATTTCTACTATTATACTACTATTACTATTACTATTACTATATTACTACTACTACAATAATATCATTGCTACTAGTATTACCTACTACAACTATTATGCTAGTATACTACTATACTACTACTATAATTATTACTGCCATAATATTATACTACAATACTGTAGGGTACTACTATTATACTATACTTATATTATTACTACTACAACTACTAATATTACTATATCATTATACAACTTTATTACCATTATATTACTACTACTACAACTATACTATACTACTATACTATTACTACTATAACTACTATAATAATATAATACTATACTACATTAGCACGACTACTATATTACTATACTAATACTAATATACTACTATAAGTACCACTACTACAATTATACTACTTTTGCAATACTAGTAGTTTTAGACTATTACTATTGGTAGTATACTACTATTATTTGTAGTATATTACTAATATTTTACTACTAGTACTACTATTATTGCAAAGACTACTAATCCTGATACTACTACAAATATACTACTTCTACTTTACTATTACTACTATTATACTTCTACTTTATAATAACTGTATTACTACAAATAATAATACTACTATTCTATTATTATAATATTGTAATATTACAATTATACTATTATACCATTAGTAGAACTATCTACTACTAGTACTACTTGATTATACTATTACTACTATACTAGTAGTTCTATACTACTACTATTTGTAGCATACTATTATTATTTGCAGTATATTGCTACTACTATACTACTATGATTATACTATTAGTACTACTACTGTACTATAAAGACTACTATACTTGTCTGGCACTACTATATTAGTACTACTACTATTAATGCTACTATTACCATTAGTGCTATTACTATACTACTACTGCTACTATTACAACTACAAGCCCTATGCTACTACTACAACTATTAGTATTACTACTAATACTAAATTACAATAGTACAACTATACTACTGCTATTATAATATTATACTATTATTCTATTATCCTACTACTAGTCATACTACTAATACGATACTACTATTATAATATTGATAAAATAATACTATACTTACTACTATACCATTATTTCTATAATATTAATACCACTATAAAACTATCATTACTATACCGATACTATTACATTACAAGTAATAGTACTACTATAGCACTGCTAATATTATATTGATACTACTAAACTACTACTACTATTGCTATTGTACAATTATACCACTACTATTGACATACTACTTATATATTACTAATATATTTTTGTTATTACTATTACTACTTACCACTATAATACTATTATACTACTACTACCATATTGCTATAACTACTATTACTACTGTTGCTTCTATACCACTATTGCTAGCACTACTATTAAACTATATTAATATTATACTATAATTCTATACTATTATACTATATTATTATACTACTATTATTACTATTATTATACAGGTTTTACACTACTGTAGCTAGTACTACTACTATGTCATACTAATACTATATTACAATTCTATACTACTATATTATACTATTATACTACTACTATATTACTGTAAACTACTACTATTATATTGCTACTATTGCTACCATACTACTGATATCCTACATCTATCTACTAATATACTATTATTATTTCTAGTAATACTTACTAATAGTATACTTATATATGACTACTACTGTATTACTTATATTACTACTACTACTATAGTATACCACCATTATACTATTACTATTATGATTCTACTTATATATTATCAATATACTACTATTACTACTACCTATTAATACTACAGTATAACATGACTACTATGATATTGCTAGCACTAGAGGTGCCAAATGGGCTATGCAGGAATGACACGATCAGTTTTATTGGACCACCAAAACTATTTTAGGTCGTGCCTTACACGACCCGACCCAAAATAGTAATGGGTTGTGTGTGATATAACATGTAAAAAAAGCGAGCGTCAAGCACGGTTTGCAGCCCATAGGCCTATAGGCCACACCGTGCTTGGCTTGTTTTAAAAAAATGTCAAATATATATCTTATATATATAGCTAATATCGATATATAGGTGGTGACAAGCACGACTTATACGGGTCATGCTAATCGGCCCATGGGGGCAGCCACGGGCTCGTGGACAGGGCTTGCCTTGACATGTCAAGTTACTACAACTTCTATTTCTACTATTATATTATTATTACTACTACTACAATAATACCATTTTTACTAATATTATTTTACTACTACTGTTATTATACTACTATACTATTATACTATCACTACTATAATTACTACTAGTATAATACTATCTTACATTACTATATAGTACTACTATTATACTAATATATTAATATACCGCTGCTAGTATAATATGACTAGTATTATTATACTACTATTATACTACTGTTAATACTATTCTATCATATTAATATATTACTATACTACTATACAAGTATATTACAATCATTGGTACCACTATTACTAGTACTACTACTATATTATCATTATTACTACTAAATTACTACTATACTACTACTATACAATTACAACTATATTATTACTATACTACTGCTACTATAATACTACTATATTATTATTATTACTATTATTATTATACTACTATTACTATACTACTATTATTAATACACTTCAATACTACTACTCCTCCTACAATTATACTACTACTTTGTCTAAACTACTACTACTATTATACTTCGCCTATACTATTACTACTATTTCTCTGCTACTTCTATACTACAAGTACCACTATTGTACCCTTATTACTACTACTACTATTGTACTAGTACTATTATTATACTAGTACTACTATATTGGTATTACTACTTCTACTATATTGCTTTTATATAATTACTATTATACTACTGCTATATTTCTAATACTAATATATTATTAGTATATTATTTTACTACTATTATACTGCTACTACTACTATACTAGTACTATTACATTACTATACATTTACTATTGCTAGTACTACTACTATACTACTACCGGATTCATTAGCTAGTGACAACCAAATTCAAGAGAACATTGGGTTGATTATCATATCAAAGATGAAATTGGATCAAACCCTTTTCCTTTAAGAACAAATGGGCTGACTCATGGAGTTCTAGTTTAGCCTATCAAAATCTTTTTAAGTGGAGCATTGCCTCATTTGACTAAATTTAATGTTACTTGAAATTTTAAAAGCCTTTTGGAATTCTAAGGCTCTTTAACTAGTTTTCAATGTAAACCTTTAGTAATTCGAAGTACTATATTTATTATACCTTATAGGGTATCTATAAGTTTTGCTTTTAATCAAACTTGTTTGAAGTTAGTTCTTGATTGAATTTCAAGACTTATCAATTCTTATAACTTGATTTTCTTCAAGTGTGACAAATTACTCTAACTTCTCCTCTGAGGTGTGGTCACTTGCATTATCACATTGGTGGTGAGCTTGTTTATCATTTGTCTCTTATCTAATATATGGTTGTTCTACATGATCACCCTGATGGCGAGATACTTATCTTTTCATTTATTGCTTAACTCTCCATTCATTATTTTTCTTTTGATTTGCTTATCATCTTATCTAAGCATATTTATCATTACAACTACTACTATATTACTACTATACTACCATTGCTACTCTACTACTACTATTACTAAAATCATGAATGAGATAAATGATATACTCTCTTCTTTCAACACTTTGGTTGGTCTAACATGGTGCTCCATAGACTACCATCACTAAATCTAGGCTTACATAATCAGCTAATCCGTAGAGTTAAGTTCTTTATAGGCCTCATAGACAGAGATGAGTAGTCTATCATGGCCTTTATTTGAAAGCTATCGGTGCTCTTATCATATGCTGGTGGTGATTAGCACCTAGCTATACTCATCCAAGAGGTAGCATAACTTCTTTTGTACTCCACCTTCTTCTCTGCCTTGGATAGCTCAATCGTCATGTTAGAAGCTAGTAGATTTAAAGAAGAAGAAGAAAAAGAGGAAGAAGAAGTGAAGGTGAGCGACAAAGCCCAAGGGCCAAGACTATGCTTGAAAGCATTGTCAAGTTGGAGAATGAACTCGGTTGTCATGCTTCAAGCTTCTTCACAAATCCTAAAAGTCAAAGCCCAAATACTAGCCAAAATATTTTGACCAAAATTGAAATATTTCAGCCAATTTTTAAAACCTTGATCTAAATATGGACTTGATTGACAGATAAAATGGACTTTTCTCGCTATATAAAAGTGGACTTGAATTGTCAATTAAATATAGGTTTAATTTGCCATGTGAATATGGAGTCATTTGCCATTTAAGTACAGGCACAGATGCCACGTAGAATGGACTTTATTTTCCACATAGAAGTAGACTTGATTGGCTATATAAAAATGGATTTGAGTTATAATATAAATGTGGACTTGATTGCCATAAAAGATGGACTTTAATTTGCCATATGAAAGTGTATTTAAATTATCACATAAATGTGAGCTTTGTCATTACACAAAATGGACTTTGATTGTCATGTGAAAGTGGACTTTATTTACCATGTAGATGCAAGCTTAATTGCCACACAAGATAGACTTTCTTTGTCATGTGAAAATAGACTTTGTTTTTTGTAACAACATACACTTGCATTCCAAAAGTCAGCTTAAGGCATTAGCAAGTGGGGGTGGTCGAGGGATTCCAACTTCACTATATATCATCAACAACTATCTTTGTCTTCTAAAGGGCATTATAGATGGTCAAAAACTAACTTTTGTCTATTATCAAGTCTCTGGAGGACTAATACCCTAGTTTATACTAATAGACTCTCTAGTTTATCATCAAGATTTGACATAATAATATTTGACCTTAGTCCCTTGAATGGGTTTGACCCTCATTCTCTAGGTAGACTTAGTCTTTGCCCCGTCGGTGAGAGGTCTCTACCCCCTAAATGAGAGGTAAGTAGTTAATTCATGCTTATGTAGACTCTCATTACCCACACAGTTATCGTTGGTTAAGACAAATATACCATAAATCTTTCACTGTCGATGATAGTGTAGGTTGGGGATTGGGGAATCACTTGACAATGATATTTTATTTTTTCTAATGGAAAATCAACCATTAATTATCTATATTTCTTCTTTTACTATGCATATAGGCTAATTAGGTTCCCATACTTGGACGTGAAGATATGTCCCACCGAACGTCTCAAAATTTATGAAGCCAAAATTGACCACCTAGGATAATGAGAGGCCTTGAAGAGCAATACCAAAATAACAAATACAAATTTCAGATGGTTTGAGTGCGCAGTCAAGTGTAGTAGTATAGTATAAATATAGTGGTAGTAGTATGGTAGTAGCAATAGTATAGTAATATTAGTGTAATAATATACTAATAGCAGTCATAGTAATAATAGTAATAGTAGTAGTATAGTTGTATCAATAACATATAGTATTATAGTAGTTGTGTATTAGTATAGTAGTAATATAGTAGTAGTACAGTAGTTGTCTAGTAATTATCTTGTAGTAAAATAGTAGTATTAGTAAGAGTCTCATAATACAAGTAGTAAAATAGTAGTAGTATAATACAATAGTAATGATACTAATAGTAATATAGTAATATAGTAGTAGTAGTAGTAGTAGTAGTAGTATAGTGATAGTATAAGTAGTAGTAGTGGTATTAATAGTAGGATATTAGTATAATAGTAGCAGTAGTAACAACAGTACACCAGTATAGTAGCAATAGTATGGAAGTGGTATAACAGTAGTAATATATTAACAATATAGTAGTAGTAGTAATATAGTAGTCATATAATAGTAGTAATAATAGTTATATAGTAATAGTACTATATTAGTATAGTAGCAGTAAGTAACAGTAATAGTGGTAGTATAATACTAGTATATTAGTGGTGTAGTAGTAGTAATAGTATATTAGTAACAATAATAGTAGTATAATAGATGTAGTTGTATTGTAGTATCATAGTATAGTATAGTAGTATAGTGTAGTAGTAAATTAATAATGGTAGTAAATTAGTAGTAATATTAGTAGTACTAATAGTAGTAAGTTACAGTTGTAGAAATAGTATGATAGTAGAATAGTAATATAATAATAGTATAATATTATAGTTGCACAAGTATTAGTAGTATGTAATATTAGTAGTAATAGTAATCAGTAGTAGTATATTATTATGATAGTAATAGTAGTAAAAGTAGTAGTAATATAGTTGTAATAGTACTAATATGGTAATAGTAATAATAGTACTATTATAGCAGTAGTTATAGTATAATAGTAGTATAGTAGCAGAAGTAATAATAGTACTTATTTTAGTAAAGTAATAGTATATTAGTAGTGTTATAATAGTAGTATAGTGAAAGTAGTAGAACTAGTAGTAGTAATATAAAAGTAGGAGTCGTAGAACAATATAGTAGTAATAGTAGTTTAGTATAATAGTACTAGTGGTAGTAGTAATATAATTATAGTTATATTATTGAAGTAGTAGTAATAGTATAATTATTATAATACAATTGCAGTATAGTAATATAATAGTAGTACTAGTAGTGGTAATAGTACTATAATCAAGGTTTTAAGTTTCGGCCGAAACAGAAATGAAACCCTAAATATGATTTCGGTTTAGGATTTACTATTCATCTTCACCAACGAGCAGAGCTCGAGCGAGGAGCTCGTCGGGCGAGCGCGCGCAGGCGGGAGCTCGCCAAGCGAGCTCGTGTTGGCTTCATGTCCAAGCCCGCGCGCTCGCTGGACTGGCCCCGCGCGCTTGCCAGCCTACCACCGCTCCCTCGCCTGCCTCGCTCACCCGCTGACCTGGCCCCTCCTCCCGCAAGTTGAGGCCGGCCTTGCATCGGGGCTAGTGTTGTCGCCAATCTAGTTTCGATACCCTTGCCGGTTTCTGTCAGATATTGTTCTCGTACATAATATTATTCACGTAACTATTCATTATTTTTAAAAAATTTTAAACATATTATAATTTTTTTAATTTGAAGTTAAAAAATAATTAAAATAAAGTTAAATTTTAGTCAAAATATAATTAATAAAAAAATATTTTGGTTGAAACTGAAATGAAAATGATTTTGATCGAAACACATTGATTTTTTTGTTCACGTGCATGCATGCATGACTGTTCCACTGAAAGTAAAACCAAAACAAAATTTGTGTCGGTCTCACTCCCATGTGAATCACAATTACGAGATTGTGCAGAGCTAGTTATTCTTATATGTCTATAAATATTCATTTGGATCGTTCAGATATTGAATTTATAATTTCACATTCAGATGTTTTAAACTCAACTGATGATGATAATGATTAGTTGTTTTACATTATAATTAATAAATTATATGTGTCAATTATATTTTAATAATAAGTTAAATTTTCTTATGTTATTTTTTAATTTTTTAATCATATTCGTATTATTTCTCATATATTTTTTTATATAGTAATATATAAAACAGTGGTTGACTATCAAAATTAATTTTAATTAATTAACCACTATAAACTATATTAAGAATTAATTAAACTTCTTTTCTTTAATTTACATTTATCGTATTTTAATTAAAGTCAGCAGTCAAAGTCAAAATATAGTGAAACTCTAGTCAACACACAATTAATAACTAAAAAAATCTTTTCGGCCGAAACTGAAATCAAAACGGCTGAAATGGCCGAAACGTATCGGTTTCGCTAGGTGTCGAAACTGAAACCGAAACCGATACTTAAAACCTTGACTATAGTTATAATAGTAATATTAGTACTATAATATTAGAAGTCATATAATAACAATACTTGTATATTAGTAGTAGTAGAAGTATGTTAATAGTATAGTAGTAATTTTTGTAATCGTAATTGTGGAAGTATACTATTACTAATAGTATAATAGTAATATACTAGTAGTATGACAATAGTAGTATAATACTATAGTTGTGCTAGTAGTATACCATAAGTATCAACTTAGTGGTTGTACTAAACTTTTCTATGTGAGAGGTCATTGATTCGAATCTTTCTTAGAGTATGACTTTAGTGCTAAACCCTAGTTGCTCAAAAAAAAACTTAGATCACTAGTATAGTTATAGTATAATAGTAGTATTAGTAGTATAGTGGTGGTGTAGTAGTAGAAAAATACTATTAATACTAGTATAGTAGTAGTAAAGTAGTAGTAGTAGTATAGTAATATAATATAATACTATAGTATAATACTATAATACTAGTAGTATAATAATATAATATTATTATATAGTAGAAGTATAGTATAATAATGCTAACAATAGTTATACTATATAAGTATTAATAATAATTGTAGTATAGTATAGTAATGGTATAGTAGTGTTAGTATTAATATAGTAGTTATATAGTAGTAGTAGTATATTATATCAGTAGTAGTTGAGGTAGTGGTATAGTATACAAGAAATATAGTTGGAGTAGTAATAGTATAGTTATTGTATAATAATAATAGTAATATAAAAGTATAGTAGGTAGTACAATATAGTAATATTGTAGTAGTTTGGTATTATACTAGTAGTATAACATAGTACTTGTTCTAGTCATAAAAGTAATACTATAATAGTTGTAGTAGTAACATACTTGAATAGTAGCAAGAGTTGTAATAGCAGTAGTATAATAGCATTAGCATATTTTTATCTTAGTCAGAGTAGTGATAGCGGTAGTAAATTACATAGCAATCGTATAGTAGTGGTATAGTAGTCTAATAGTAGCATAGTATTAGTAGTATTAGTTAAACTAAAGGTCACCCTACAAGCTCACTTGAAAGTTTATTTAGATAAAAGGCCAGCTTGCGTGGCTCACTTGAAAGTCTAATCAGTTTAGGGTTAGTCTGCATATTCATTTGAAAACCAAACTCTTACTAAAAGCTAGCATACAAGCATTCCTAAAAGTCTAATCAACTAAAGAATAGCCTGTGGACTTGCCTAAAAGTCTAAATCGACTAATAGCTAGGCTATGGTTAGCCTAAAAGATAAAGCAACTTAAGGTCAGCTTGTAGGCTCACCCAAAGTAATTATGATAGTTTGAGGGCTCTCAAATCAAAATAAAATTGATAAATATAAATTGTTTAAATGACTTAACCATATTGAGCTCAAGTTAGTTTGGCTAAAACAAATAAACCAAACCAAATTTACTTGAACAAAGCACCAACTGAACTTGAATGAATAAAAACAAATAGATTGAAACTAGTCCAAATGAGTAAAAAAGCTCTCTGTCGACTGACCGACCAGTCATACACAACCATAACTATCAAAGCTCTCCTAGTCAGTTGGTACCCTCAACAGGCCAACCAATTCTAGTGAACCAAAAAAGTGCAAGTTCTCTTTTAGGCAACCAGTCAACCAATCATCTAGTTATCATAAATCAGGAAAAGAGTCCTCTCTATCAAGTGACCAATACTTGAACTAGTCATCCTATTCTACTAAACCTAAAATGGCATCCATTTTAACTAGTCTATCAGTACCCCAACTAGTTCCCCATTTTAGTCAAAAAAACTGATCACCTAGGTTCAGATACAACCATAATTGGGTCAAGTGATTGGTTCAAAACTTGGTCAACTAGGGTTGGAATCAAGTTAATCCAAAATCAAAACATGTTCGAATTGAACCCCAATTGAGTCAGGCCGTAACAAGTTTGAATTGAAATTTGATTGAATCAAATAGCATTTAAACTAAACCATAACAAGTTTGAATAGAACTCTAAATTGAGTCAAACCATATTCCAAAATAAACCACAATAAGTTCAAATAGAACTCTAAATAGACTCAAATAACATTCAAACTAAATCACAACAAGTTTGATTGAAACTCTAAATTGAGTCAATCACATTTGAACTAGACCATAATATGTTTAAATAGAACTCTAAATTGAGTCAAACAATATTTAAATTAAATAATAATAAGTTCGAATAGAATTCTGAATTAAGTAAAACCACAACCACCACAAGTTCGACTAGAACTCTAAATTGTGTCAAAAAATATTCAAACTAAATCATAACAAGTTTGAATAGAACCCTAAATTGAGTCAAATTGCATTCAAACTAAATCACAATAAGTTCAAATAGAACTCTAAATTGAGTTAAACCACATTAAACTAAACCACAACATGTTTGAAGAGAACTCTAAATTAAGTCAAACCACAATCGAACTAAATCATAATAGGTTCAAATAGAACTTGAAATTGAGTTAAACACATTCAAACTCATAATAAGTTTGAATAGAACTCTCATTTGATCTAAATTACAACAAGTTTGAATAGAATTGCAAAATAGGTCAAACCACATTTCTAAACAAAACCAACTCCAAAAGTTGTTGAAGATGCTTGGTTAAGCCAACTCAAAAAGCCATTGGCCATGCCTCAAACTCAATCGACAACATGCCAATGAGGTTGACGATTATCAAACAAAGTCAACCGATAATACACTTAAAGCCATCAATCATGCTTTAATGCTAAACAAACCCCAAAAGCCTTTGTTGATACTTGGCTAAGCCAACCCCAAACGTCATTAGTGAAGCCTCAAACTTAATTGAAAACATGCTAATGTGACCATCAATTATTAGACAAGGTTAACCAACAATACACTTAAAGCCGTCAGCCACATTTCATAGCTAGACCAACCATTGGTGACACTTGGGTAAGCCAAGCCCAAAAGCTATTGGCAATGCCTCAAACTTAGTTAAC
The DNA here is from genome assembly GCA_005019695.1 of Trichopus zeylanicus subsp. travancoricus. NCBI lineage: Eukaryota > Viridiplantae > Streptophyta > Magnoliopsida > Dioscoreales > Dioscoreaceae > Trichopus > Trichopus zeylanicus. The sequence continues at coordinate 45,225 of RXID01006346.1, forward strand.
AACACACCAATGAGGTCATTGATTTTCAGATAAAGTCAACCATACTTCAAAGCTAAACTAATCCCAAAAGCCATTTGGTGACACTTGGCTAAGCCAACCCCAAAAGCCATTAGTGATGCCTCAAACTTAATTGACAATAAGCCATTGAAGCTATCGATTATCAGATGAAATCAATTGACAACATGCTTAAAGTCATTATATACACTTCAGAACTAAACCATCCCCAAAAGCCATTGGTGATGCTTAACTATGACAACCTTAAAAGTCATTGGTGATGTCTCAAACTTAATCGACAATACACCAATTAGGCAATTAATTATCAAATGAAGTTAATAAAAAAATATGATTAAATTCATTGGCCATGCCTCAAAGTTAAACCTACTCTAAAAGCCATTGATGATACTTCAAGCCTAATCGACAACACACCAAGAAGTTATTGATTATAAAATTAAAAAAAATTAGCATAAGCTAAGTCCATTAATCATTTTCTCAAGTCTAGAATCAAATAGAAAGTCATCAGTAAAACTCCAAATCTTAATGGGGTCAACTAACATAAGCCAAGATAGTTAACCACACATTGAAATCAAGCCAAGTCATTAACATCCACCAAATATCAAATCAAGCAACCATTTAAGTCAAGTTCAACTTGGTCAAGAACATGGGAGTGGGGTAGTGGTGAGCATCAAGCTTTTCTCCTTCTCTTACTTATTTCATGTTGTTCACGATTGTAAATTTAAATTTCGTAAATTGTAATGTAAGGGTATGTATTTGCTTAAATCATGTGCCTCTTTTCTCAAATCAATAAATCATGTTTTCTTCTTTCATGTCTCTATTTTTATTAGCTAGGTTTCTTACTTTAGGAGGTTCTTGACAACTATTAATATATTAAAAATAGGGGATTGTGCTTATTGGGAAGTCATGTTCCCACAACCATTGATTGCACACTCATACCAACATACAATATTTATTTATTATTTCGAGATTGCTTTGTGTGGTCTTTGCTATCCTAGGTTGACAATTCTAGCTTCACACTAGGTTACACCTGAACTAGAATCAGGTTATACCTGAACTTAAACAAAGTCAAATCAGAACCAAAATTAGGTCAAACCTAAACCAAAACCAAGTTGAATCAAATCATCTTGAACTTGAACCCAAGTCTATTAAAGTTCGAACTGGAACCGTGTAAGGGTCTAACTTAGGTCAAATCCAAATCCATTAATGTGTTGAACCATGATCTATCAAGAACCTAATTGGAGTTGAATCAAAGATTAATTAGTGTTAGTCTACAACATGCTCAAAGCCATTAGTAACACCTCAAACATAATTGATAAAACGCTAATGAGACTATCAATTCTGTAATTGAAGATGATTGGCACAAGACAAGGCCACCAATTATTTTTGCAACTCAAATCCAACCTAAAGTAGGCTTGAACTCACTTAATTAGTCAATCTCATGCCATGTTTGAATATGTTAACCAAAAGTATGCTTAAAATTATTGACCATACTTCAAAGCTAAGTCAACACATACTCAAAAGCTATTGACAATGCTTTAAACTTAATTGATAATACACCATATAGGCCATCGATTATCAAATTGGAAATAGTCAGCATAAGCCAAAGTTGCTGACCATATCAAATCAAACTAAAGGTAGGCTTAAATGTGCTTAGTCAACCAACAAAATTCCTTATTCAAAATAAGCCACTTAGTTAGTCAACCACATGCCTTGTTGAAAACAATTCAGCCAACATCATGCATAAAGTCATTAGACACACTTCAAGCTCATCCAACAAAAGATCGAACCTATTGGTGAGACTTCAAATATAATCAAAGTTGTTGATTATCAAAAATAAATATTCAACATCAGCCAATGCCATAATCCATTTCAAACCAAACTAAACTAAAGACAAGTTTGAACCAAGTTAGCCAAATAGCCAGATCTCATGTTCGAAAGAAGTCAATCGACAACATGCTTGAAGTCATTAGCCACACATTGGAGCTAAGCCAACACATGCTCAAAAGCCATTGACAATACTTCAAACTTAATCAAGAACATGCCAAATAGGTCATCAATTATCAAATCAAATATCAAAAGAAACCAACTAACAATAAGCATAATGTACTCAGTGAACTTCAAATCTTAAAAAACTGACACAAACCAAGATAGTCAGCCACACCCACAAATCGAGCCAAATTATCAGCATCCACCAAGGATCAAACTGAGGTCCATCTAGTGATATTTCAAGTGCACAGGAGTAGGGTAGTGGTGAGTATCAAACACTTCCCTCTTCCTCTCTTATTTTAATAATCATTATGATTTTTAATTTAAATTTCTTAAATTACGAAGTGAGGGTACATTTTTTGCATCAACCATGTATTTTTTTCTCAAATTAATCAATCATAGTTTTTCTTCTTTGTATTTCTATTTCCATTAGCTAGGTTTCTTTTTTTAGGAGATTCTTAATGATTGTTAGGGTATTAATAGAGAGTTTTATCTCTTGAGAGTCATGATCTCAAAATTCCTAATTATACTATAAACCATCCTTAAATTTTATTTGTTATTTTGATATTACTCCTAAAAGTCTATTGCTAATTCGGGTGGTTGATTTTGGCTCTACACTAGTATAGTAGTAGTATAGTAGTAACGATAGTAGTATAGTAGTAATAATAATAGTATAGTACTAGTGTAGTGGTGGTGTTAGTAGTAGTAGTAATAAAAGTAATATTATAGTAGTGGTGGTAGTAGTAGTAGTAGTATAGTGATAGTGGAGTACTGGTATATTAGTAGTTATAGTAGTTGTAGAAGGATGAGGAGGAGTAGTAGTATAGTAACACTACTATTACTAGTGGATGTAGTGGTATTATAGTACAATCATAGTAGTAGGAGCAATGTAGTATAGTAATAGTTGTAGTAGTACTAGTTGTAAAAGTGTATAGTAGTATAATAGTAGTGATGCTAGAAGCAATAGTAGTAGTTATTGTTTAGTAGTACCAATAGTATAATAGTGCTAATACTAGTAGTAATTTAGTAGTACAATAGTAGTACTAGTAATAGTATTAGTATAATAGTATTAGTATAGTAGTATTAGTAGTATAGTAGTAGGGGTAGTATAGTAGTACCTATGATGCCTATTTAGATGCTTAAACTTGATCACCGGACTTTTGAACCTGTGACATCAATAGTAATGGCTAGTTAAATTTGATAGTTGAAATATTTTGGATGCCTGAACACAACAGAGAATAGCCAATAATGGCCAATTCTCTCCCCAACAAGGTATTTAAGGGCTTGAGACTTATTTTTTTCAAGTGTAAAATGAACTTTCAATATCTTTAGAGTAAGATATGAGTTTTCTAAGCTATCTAACCTCAATAAGAGCTCAAATATGCTTTAACTTTGATATCCTCATTGTCCTTGTATTTTAGTCTTTGAGAGACTTGTTATGAGATTTTTCTTTTCTTTGTTTTTTATTTTATATCTTTGTAACTCTCTTAAGTTATTAGAAAAGAGTTAAGTGTTCTTTTAGGTGTTAGAAGAATGTAAGAGAGTTAGTTTCAGTATGGTTTCACCTAAATGAACCAAACAACTATAGTGAAAAGTTTAAATCATAAAGATTGAGGAAAGGACCATGGAGTAGGTGTGGTTAGTCACCGAACCATGTATATTAGTTTGCTCTCTCTCTACTACTCTATTAATATTTTGTACTCTTATATTATTGTGTTTGCTTGTGGTTTGAATTAGGTTTTAATTTCAAAGGTGATTATTATTCTCATTGAACTTAATTCATCCTCCTCCCGTTCTCTTAGGTTGCCTATTTGACCTTCAATTAGTATCAGAGCCTTGTGCTCAAGTTTTAGGAGTAACATCCTTGAGTATTGATCTTATTGACAACCTTTAATTTTTTTTAAATAGTAGAATTTTTTGCTTTTAAATAATTTTTGAAAGTTTTTTTGTATTGATCTCTCTTGAAGCTTTCTTAATTTCGTACTTGTTTAATCAATTCTATGACTATCATAAGTATGGAGAGCATATATAATTTATTAAATATTTTTTAAACCTATCTATGGATATATCTATGGGGTGCTTCTATTGCCATAAATATTGATTACATTGGATTTTGATAAACTATTATTTTGAGGTAAATTAATAGGAAATATCTTACTCATTTTAAAATTTTTATATCTCTTGATACATAATATTAGAAGAGACATATTTGAATCTTTGCTATTGTTCTATTTACTCCATGCTCTTTGTAATGTTCTTATTTAGGAAAATTTATATTTTTGATGATGTCAGAAAATGGAGAACAATATGTATAATTGTGAAACTTGTTAAATCTATTATTAGTTGAACTTTATAGCTAAAAGTATGTTTAATTACTTCTATGTGTATCTATAATATAACATGCTTATTTACTTTTTTTATGTATAGTTTGTCATCATTAAAAAATGAGATTTTGTTGATCTTTGAATTTTGATGATGATCAAACTAATATTTAACAAGTTTCTTAAGTTGTGATAAGTTTCAAGATTTGTAATGATCATCGAAGATCGTGAAAGACCAAGTCTCAAGATTGAAGTTTGAAGATAATGACTCAAAGATAAAAAGGATGATAATTTGGAGATAAAGCTTAAAGATAAAATTGAAAGGTCAAAAATGCTCAATGTATGAGATCAACTCCAAATTCATAGATTTAGCTTTTTCATTTTTTAGTGAGTCGAGGATTTGATAGTTAATTTATTTGAGTTTTTGGTTAATATTTAAACTAATCTTGGAATGCCTTCACTGGCCTATTATTTTTATCCAATATCAGTTATGAGATGATATCAAAGGGGGACGAAAGTTGCAATGGATCACTTAAGATTTTCTATCAACTTTGAAAGCCCGAACTTCAGAGCTTGGATGCCCAAATATAGCAGAAATAACTCTAAAATTACTAATAGTTTTATATGCTCAAAACTCTAGTTCGGACTATCAAAGATCAGAAGTTATAAATTTTGTAGCTCTAAGGTTTTTGGGTTTAGTTGTCCAATACATGTTTCAATAGCCCAAACCATGCCTATTCAAATGCTCAAACTTAATAATCGAATGTTTGAACTCGGGACATCAGTAGTAATAGCCAGTTAAATTTGACAGTTGGAATATTTAGGACATCTAAACCTTATGGTCCAAATGCCCGAACACGATAGAGAATAGCAAGTAATTGCTAATTCTCTTCCCAATGAGATATTTAAGAGTTTGGGGTTTTTTTGCTCAAGTATAGAATAAACTTTCAATATTTTTAGAGTAAGATCTGAGTTTCCTAAGCTATCTATCCTCAATATGAGATCAAATATGCTTTAACTTTTATCTTCATTATCCTTGTATTTTAATCTTTAATAGACTTTTGTTGTAAGATTTTTTTATTTTTTATTTTATATTCTTATAGCTCTCTTAGGTTATTAGGAAAAGGTTGAGTGTTCTTGTAGGTATTAGAAAAATGCGAGAGAGTTAGTTCCAGTGTGGAGTGACATTTGCTTGATTGGAATAAGGGATTGCAAGAGCATGGCTTCACCTAAACGAAACGACAACTCTAGTAAAGAGCTTAAATTCTCAAGATTAAGGTAAAAGCCATGGAGTAGACATTGTTGATCACTGAACTATATATATCAACTTACACTCTCTCTACTTCTTTATTTATATTTTATACTCTTGTATTATTATATTTTCTTGTGGTGTAAATTGGGTTTTAATTTCAAAAATAGTTATTATTCTTATTAAACCTAATTCACCCTTCTCTTTGGTTATCTATTTGGCCTTTAGTAGAGAGAATGTAAACCAATATACATGGTTTGGTCACTAACTATGACTACTGTACAGTCATTGCCTCAATTTTAAAGATTTAAACTTTCTATTAGAATTGTTATTTTGTTCAAGTGAAGTCATGTCCTTATATTATTTGACAAATCAAAAGTGTTGCTCTACACAAGAGCAAATTGGCCACTTCTCACAAACGGAGGAATATACACTCTCACCCAACCACACCCCCACCACTACTGTCTCTAGCAACCCCGCACATAACACTCTCAACCCAAACCCCCAACCACGGTTGCTGCGTCAACCTCACACAACACTCTCAAACAACCATCCCTCAAAAACCGACGCATCCTATCGAACCCAAAAAAAAACCACCCACACCACCACCAACCAACACACCCCCACCCCCAACCACACTCTCATCTCAAACCCCCCACCACCAGGCGTTCCAACACCTCTACTACTCTAGCCACCTCCCACACTCTGCGTACTTGACTTAACCCAAATTAAATTCTTGAAGAGTATTCCCCAACGCTCTCCTAATAAACTTGGTGTTTAGATAATTTTACTAAAATAAAATGTGGATCGAAATATGATTAGAATTTAAACTTAAATGCACTAATTATGACTCAATATAAATCTCAGTTGGGATCTGAATTAGGGTCAAATTTAGGTTGAAAATTAAGTTCAAGTTGGATTGTTAATTAAATTAGAAAATTCAGGCTTAACTTAAAGTGAGTTGAGTCAGCATGATATTTAGACTAAGACTAGACCCAAAATTTATTAAATATCTGAACCAAATTTAAAAATATAAAATCTTTATAAATAAGTTGCTAGACCCAAATTTCTCACAAAAAGAACCCTAAAAGTTTTAAAATTTCTTAAATATGTACTTTTTATAAAAAATCTTGAAATTTATAAAAGTACACTTTGATCTAATTTTTCCTATTCCTAAAAAATGTACAAGTATCTTCCTGAAAATCAATATACAAACATGGTACAAAATTTTGAATTTTATCACATGTAAATAAATCCCAATTAATGGGATTACATGCCAATTAGAGGATTTTGAAAATCTAATCTGATTGTAAATTATAATCCAACATGCCAAAATTGAGCCAATAAAAAATCTAATCCCAAATTTTCTTAAACTCTATAAAATTGAGGAGAATTTGTAAGAAAAAAAGATACAGCAGGAGATATTAGAAGAGATTATCAAGGAGATACAAATAAGAAAACAAGGTGACTTTTTCTTATGTTTCTTTTGTTTCCCTATTTCTTTCCGTTTCTTTCCTCCTCGGAAGAAGCAATTCCACCTGCTCCTCGTCTGCCACCGTCATAGCCAGTACTTCTGTCGGAACCCAAGCCTTGCAAGAGGCCAGTTTGCTGTTGTAGCCTTACTCCCGGGTTTCTGTCCCCAGCCGTGCTTCGTCTAGCAGCTTTGTTGCCAACCGCCCGGAGCTAACATTGCAGCCAAGTCACCCTACTTGGACTCCTCACATGTCTCCATAAGTCAGCCAGCCATCGTGCATGCACCGTGCTCACAAGGACTTGCCAAGAACCCCTACGCCGGACCCCCCTTGTCGGCCTCATGGCCTGATCTAGCCTCCGTTGCCCCTCGGCCTTGTCGTCGTCACCTGTTGTGTGTGCGCAGGAAGCTTCCCCGTGGTTCGGCACCACATCCAAGCTCATGTTCAAGCTTCGTCTCCCATGGCCAAGAGCCGTGCTTCGACCTTCGCGACCTAACAGACCCCCAGCATCATCGTCTGCGACCTGAGCTACCCTCTACTGCTGACCTTGCTCGCCCATGCTGACACCCACTCTGGCCTTCACTGTTGCTGGATTCAGCCGGATCTGCTCAGATTTGACAATATCTGGCCGCGAGGAGGAATTTGAGCCCTGGTTCCAGCAGAGAAGCCAGATCCGGCCAGATGTGATCCTGAGAAGGAATTTGAGCCCCAGTTTCAGCAGAGAAGAAACAAAAAAAAAAGGACCGGCCAGAGGAAGAAGAAGGAATCAAAGGGAGAAGAAAACAAACAATAAAGAAAAAGGAAACTTGACCAAAAAAATATACTTGGTTTCGATTTTTGTGTTATGTGCATCACAACAATACCAGTTTTCAGATTTATATTAAAGTTAATCTTTGGACTCACCACTATATCATTTTTGGCTCACCACTTTGTTAGTCTTTGGGTTCGCCATCATATTAGCTTTGGGCTCATTATTTTGTCAGTTTTCAGACTCACCATCATTTCTATCTTTCAGCTTGTTACTTTTCTACCCTTCAGACTCACCCATGTCAACCATCGACTTTACACTTATCCCAACCTTCGGGCTTGGAGCTATACCAACCTTCAGGCCCACCATATTACTAGCCTTCAGGCTCCCCACTTTTCTAGCCCTCGGACTTGCCACTTTACCAACCTTAAGATTCACTATCATGCTAGCCTTCACGCTTATTTTTATGTCAGCCTTCGAGCTCACATTTATGTTAACCTTTAAATTTACATTTATATTAGTTTTCGGGCTTGCCATCATGCCAGCTTTTAGGTTCGCCTTTATGTTAGCATTTGGGCTCGCATTTATGTCAGTCTTCGAACTCGCCACTTTATCAGCCCTCGAACTCGCATATCTAAATCAACCCTTGGACTTGTATATTTAAGGCAGCCCTCAATCTAACATAACTAAGTTAGTCTTCAGAATCGTATTTAAGTCAGCCATTGGGCTTGCAACTAAGCCAGTCTTTAGACTTGCACCTAAACCAGCTTTTGGACTCACACTTCAGCTAGTCCTCGGACTCGCATATTTAAGGCAGCTTCGGACTCACCTAAAGTTATCGTGATAGTTCAAAGGCTCTCAAATCACATTAATTAACATAAATCCATTAAATTAAAATGACTCAATCACATTGAACTCTGCTAAAATAAATAAACAAAACTAAATTAACTCAAATAGACCACCAAATGAACCTACATTGATCTAATATATGGACTAGGACTCAAATTAAACTAGACCCAAAATTCAAATTGAGTTAATCTAAACTAAATCAGCTCACACCCAACCCTAATTGAGTTTAAATAGGGTTGATTTGAAATTAAGTTAAGTTCTAATCAAACCCTATTTGGGTCAAACTAAGGTTGAATCAAACCTTAATTGGATTAAATCAAGTTCAAACTAAAAGTTGATTGGGTTAAATCAAACTTAAAGTCAATCCTGAATGAGGTCAAGCTTGAACTGAAATCAAGCTAAATCTAAATCAACTTGAACTTGAACCAATGTCCATTAAGATGCAAACTTGAACCTATTAAGGTTCCAACATGGGTCGAACCCAAATCCATCAATGGGTTGAGATAGGATCCAATAAGAACTCATCAACGATTGGCACAAGCCAAGACTGCTGATCATTTCTTCAAATCAGATCAATTTAAGGTAGGTTCATATTCACTTAGTCAATCAGCCAGAATGTCTTGTTCAAATAAAATCAACCAATAACACACTCGAAACCATCAATCACCCTTTAAGCTAATCAACCCTCAGGAGTGGTTCATAATGTGCCCTTCAAGCTAGCTGGCCCTAGAAGTTATTAATAATGCACCCTTCAAGTTAACCAACCCCAAAAGCTATTAGTGATGCACCCTTCAAACTAGTCAACCTCAAAGCAGTTGGTGATGTTCCCTCAAGCTAGTCAACCTCAAAACCATTGGTGATGCTACTAGCCACGACGGTTGCCTGCATCTATTAGTATATTATTAACACTTGTCGAAGATTAATCTCAAGGCCCATTCGAGTCAAATTCATGAGAGCAAGGTGGCATTGCATATTAAGCTTTTCCCTGCTTCCTTCCACATTTCTCCATATCCCACCAAATGATATCTTAGACCTTGGTATGGTCAATTGACACAAATCAGAGTAGTCTGCCACACCCTAAGATCAAGCCATTTTATCAGTATCTAATAAGACCCATTCGAATTAGACTTCACATAGTCTAGCACATAAGAGTGGGGCAACAATAGACATTGAGCTCTTCCCATTCCCTTCTCTCATTTTATGTCATGCATACATTCAAATCTATTAAATTGTAAAGTGAGAATATGCCCTTACTTAAACCATATGCCATCTCTCTTACATCAATCAAATGATATTTTTTTTCTTTTCTTTTGTGTCTCTATTTTGTTAGTTAGGTTTTTTCCTTTAGGAGGCTTTTGACAATTATCAGGATAATTAACAATAGCAACTTACATTTTTGGAAGTCAATGTTCCCATAATACTTTATAGCGCACCTAAATTAAACTCACTTTGATTTATGCATCAAGATTGCTTCCCGAGTTCTTCGTACTTCAGACTACAAATTCTACCTAACTAATATGGTAGAGACATTGGCAAGCTAATATGACAGAGATATTGATATGGTAGAATTATAATTAATAACTAATCAATTATGTTCTCCTTTGCAGAAGAAGAAAGCATCAAATGGTATTAATGAAGAACATTTCTTCTTGAAGGTACACCATTATTTTGGAGGCAAGATTAGCTATGCATCTACTTCAGTCGATGGTCACCACAAAAGCTATTGAAGTTCAAATCAAGATTGGAAACTATCTCTAAGGTTGTCCAATTTAAGAAGGTACCTACTACTGTGCCAACTAAAGTTGTTGTCATGCAAGATAAGTTTCCTCTTGTCTTTCATCAAGGGAAAAGAGGTCTAATGTCATCATTCCTAATGAAAAGGATCATTCAAATAAAGAGCTAGAAGGCATACCTTGACCAGTAAGGATATCAGTCTTTCAGAGGGTAGTACTGAAAATGAAGCTCAATCCTTAATCGCCTTCACTCACCTTCTGATAGGGGGCATACAAAAAAAAAAAATCTAAACACATGCATGGATGAGAACCCATCTTAACTGTCACCAGCAAATGAAAGGTTGCTAGAATTTTCAGCCATCTAGAGAAATCTACTCCTCTAATAAAGTTAGTCATCATCATTCCCACATTAAACTCCTTTGCCCTACTGAATGGCTTAGAAAAGGGTAGAAGTAAGACACAAGGGGCATAGTTCTACCTCAAGACTATGGCTAAGGGTCAAATAACCAATCAAAACAACAAAAGTCATCATAATGCTACAACCCAATATGAAATCATTAAAAGGGAAATCATCCATACTGTCATAATTATTTCTCATCATGACTAGAAGAAATTGTGAGCCTACACCTCAACCGACTAAGCACTAAAAGAGGGCTATATGAACAAGGCTTACAAATAAAGAGGTGTCAGAAGAAAGAGCTCTTGCAGATCAATCCTTGTTAATACACCAGAGAGAAGGAGTTGCTACTCTCTTCTTGAGTAAACTCCTCAGTGAGGCAACTCGCCTAATAGGAGAAGCTAGCCTTAATCCAAAACACACTAAACCCAGGCTTGACTCTCAAAATATAGGCCATCATGTTCTAATAGACGCCTTCACTAAAACTAGAAGCTCTAGTGGGGAAATGACCATAGAGGCATTGCAAGGATAATTAAAACAACTAGGAAAAGAGAAGAGTAAGGCTCAAAGGAAGGTCATAGAATTGATGGAGATGATGGTGCAAGTGAGACAAAAGCTTGACAAATTTGAGTGATCTCAGTAGATACCTCAAGAAACCACAGAAATAGCAAAAGACATACTGATTGTAGATGAAATTCATGAAAATACAGGTCATTCACAAGTGCCTCCCCCACCAACAACGAATACCCAATCTCCAATCTTAGATATTTCTAATAACATGGAACTGCTGACATATATATAATAGCAAATGCAATGAATGGTAACTATCCTGCTAAGATAAGGAAGTGACATGAGTATAATAAATGATGCAGACAAGTCATACTCTAGTTATCACAATCGAGTGTCATGCCCCAAGGGCTATACAGTGCATAGTTTCAAACAATTTAATGGCATAGATAACCCAAAATAATATATAGCTTACTTCATGACTCTATGTGGGGATTCAAGTAATAACCCTTCATTACTCCTTCGCCAAATTTCAACAAGCTTAACCAAGGTAGTATTCAAGTGGTATACCAATCTACAACTAGAATCTATACAAATATTGTCACAAATGAAGGAGACTTTTTGGATCACATTTGGAGGGATTAGCAGTGAGGCAACTATTATGGACCTCGTCTCGACACCAAGGCATGACAATGAGTCAATATTAGACTACATCACATGGTGAAAAAATCTCAATGTTAGGTGTGAGCAATCCATAAGCTAGTTCAAGATCATGAATTTAGTTCTCATCAATATAAGGAATGATTGGATAATGCCCTATTTAAGCACTTCCTCTATCCACACCTTTCAAGGCATCTTCACACATGTTAAGAGATTAGAAAGGATAGACCAACTAGCCTTACCTAGTCCATAAATTTTCAAATTAGAGAAGGATAAGATAAAGCACGATGAGCCCTCTAAAAATATGAGAACAAGATTCACAGCAAGTGAGCAGGAGAAACCCATAAGCTCTCCCACAAATGAAAGTAATTCTCAATAGTTACCCACCCTTGGGACAGATGGAGAGGTGAAGTCACCCAATGATTTTCAACAAGAATTTAGGAGAAGGTACTCTTTTAAAAGAGGGAAAGTGGGAAAAATCTTCCAAGATACTTTGAGATTAGACCTCCCAATTTGTCAAATCCAAAATGCCAAGTGATTAAGCTAAAAAAATGGATTACCCAAACTCCTATCCATACCACAGCGTTTTGGGTCATATCATTAAAGACTGCTTTGTGTTCAAGATGATTAAAATATAATTTACCAAGGAAGGTTAAGTTAACTCCCTTGGAATAAACCTTATTTAAACAACATCCATGGAACACATCCATTACATCATGGTGTTTGAACACAACCCTGAGCTATTCTGCTAGACTCCTCTTCAAAAGAAGAAGCATAGTGGCTCTCAAACAAAGCACTTATGAACTCTCATGTGGGATCAAAATCAGTGGCTTGGAAGTGGTAGCGCACCCCAGGAGGACCTTGTTACATCAAAGTTTGTTTTAGTTTCAATATGCTATCAGGTATTGTAAGAATATTAACTTCTAATAGGTGTAAACTCTTTTTGTTAATTATTTCAACAATTGTCAGGAACCTTCTCAAATAAGAAACCTACCTAATGAAATAGATACACTAAAAAAGAGAGAAGAAGAAGAAAATATTCAATTGATTTTAAGAAATAGTACATGGATTAAGTAAAGGCATACCCTTACTTTATAATTAATTTTCTCATAGCATTATGGTGAGATATAACAATGATAAATAAATTTTAAAAAAAGAGGAGTGAGAGAGAAGCTTTAATGTGTGCTGCTGTCCCACTCTCGTGCATTGGACCATGTGGCATCTTGGCTTGGATGAGTTGTGACTCAGCCTTTGGCAGATATTGTTGGTGCTGTCTGAGAGGACAAAAAAGGTGATGAGAAAAGTTTGAAAGTATTTCTAATAGCTTTGGGTATTGACAATAACTCCATTGATGGCATTGCTGATAGCTTGTCAGGACTAACCTGGAGTGTTTTCGATTGCCTTAAGCTTTGGCAATAGCTTCCTGGATTGAAGTATTTTCCTTAGCTAGTATGGCATTGGTGATAACTTCAAGTTTTGAAGTATTTTCATTCGCCAGTAAGGCATTGGTGATAACTTCAAGTTTTGAAGTATTTTCATTCGCCAGTAAGGCATAGGTGATAACTTCATTGATTTTGAAACATTTTCATGGTCAATGAGGCATAGGCAATGAATTTAAAGTGTTTTCATAGCTGATGAGACATAGGCGATAACCACATGAGTTTGAAGTATTTCTATGACTAATGGGGCATAGGCGATAACTTCATAAACTTTAAAATATTTCTATAGCTAATGAGGCGTAAGCAACAAATTCATGAATTTTGAAATATTTCTATAGTCAATGATGCATAAGCGATAACTTCATTAATTTGAAGTGTTTCGATGACCAATGAGGCATAGGCGATAACCTCATAAGTTTGAAATATTTTTATAGATAATGAAGGATAGACAATAAATCATTAGTTTAAAGTGTTTGCATAGCCAATAATGTATGGGCGATAATTTGATTAATTAAAAGTATTTCCATGACCAATGAGGTATATGCAATAACTTCATTGGTTTGAAGTATTTCTTAATCAATGAAGTGTAAGCAATAATTTCATGAATTTAGAAGTATTTCCATGGCTAATGAGACGTAGATAATAACTTCGTTGGTTTTGAAATATTTCTATAGCGAATGAGACATAAGTAATAACTTTATAAATTTGAAGTATTTTCATGATCAATGAGGTATGACCAATGAGGTATAAGCAATAATTTTGTTGGTTTTGAAGTGTTTCTATGGCCAATGAGGCATAGATAATAATTTTATTAATTTGAAGTATTTTTATGGCCAATGAGACGTAGGTGATAATCTCATAAATTTCATAACTTCATTGATTTTGAAGAGTTTTCATAACTGATGAGGCATAAGTAATAACTTCATGAATTTTAAAATATTTCTATAGCCAATGAGGTATAGGACATAACTTTATGAATTTTGAAGTACTTCCATGGCCAATAAGACATAGGTGGTAATTTTATGAATTTGAAATATTTCTATAACCAATGAGGCATAGGCAATAACACCATTAATTTAAAGTGTTTCTATAATCAATGAGACAGAAGTGATAACTTATTTACTTTTGAAGTATTGCTAAATCCAATGAGGCAAAAAAACTTCATAAATTTTGAAGTATTTTCATAGCCAATAAGACATAAACAATAACTTTATGAATTTGAAGTGCTTTTTTAGCCAATGAGGCATAACTAATAAGTTCTTTGGTTTTGAAGTGTTTCTATACCTAATAATGCATAAGTAATAACTTCATGAATTTTGAAGTATTTATATGTCTAATAAGGCATAGGCAATAATTTTATTGGTTTTGAAGTATTTCCGTGGCCAATAAGACATAAGTAATAATTTCATTGATTTTGAAGTGTTTCTATAACCAGTGAGCCATAAGTAATACCTTCATGAATTTTAAAGTGTTTTTATGGCCAAGAGACATAGACGATAACTTCATAAATTTGAAGTATTTCTATGGCCAATGAGGCATAAGTGATAACTTCATTAATTTTGAAATATTTCCATGGCCAATGAGGCATACACGGTAATTTCATGAATTTGAAGTAGCTAATGAGACATAGGCAATAACTTCATTGATTTTGAAGTGTTTCTATAGCCAATAATACATAAGTAATAACTTCATTTATTTTGAAGTATTTTCATGAGCAATGAGGCATAGGCAATAGCTTCATTGGTTTTGTAGTATTCCATAGCCTATGAGATATAGACAATAACTTTATTAATTTTGAAATATTCTACTATTTGTGGCACATCAGTGTTAACCTTTGAGATGAGGTACTGGAATAAGGCATCTTGACTGACTGACTAAGTGAGTTCAAACTAACCTTTTGTCCTACTTTGTTTGAAAGGATGACAAGTGGTTTTGGTTTATGTCGATCGATGACCCATCTCAGCTTGTTGTCAATTAGATATAAAGTGTGACCAATGGCTTGGGTGGCACACCTAGTGGGATCCAATTTGACCTAATTTAGTTCTTATTTGAACTAGCCTTTTTTAGGTTAGGATGCTAACATTACTCACTATTCATAGCCTTGGAATATTATCAAAGATTAAACACACTCAACGGACTCAATTTGACCTTGTTCAATTTCATTTGGACTAATCAAGTTTGGGTTTGAGTTTGATTAAGATTTAATCAATTTAGATAGTCTTCGCTCATTTAATTAGTTTAAATCCATTCAATGATCTATCTAAGTCAATTCAATTTTATTCATTTCAATGTGATTGAGTCACCTTAAGTTGATCAATTTACATTAATTAATTTTATTTGGGAGCAACAATGTTACTGCAAGCTCACAAGCTGGCCATATTTTAAATTGGTCTTAGGGTGAGACTGTAGGCTAGGCTTAAGTCAATTTAGTTGTTGGGCAAGATGGTAGGCTAACCCTAAATTATTTAACTTTCGAGTGAGACCACAGGCTAACCCTAAGTTGATTGGTTGTTAGGCAAGATTGCATGTTAGCCCTTAACTATTTTAACTTTTAAGCAAGACTGTAGATTGGCCCTAAGTCAATTAGTTATCAGGCGAGACCACAGGCTAGTCCTAAACTATTTTGATTTTTGTGAGAGCTCGTAGGTAGGTCCTAAGTTGATTGGTTGTCAAGCGAGACCATAAGCTGATCCTAAATTATTTTGACTTTTAAGTGAGATCGCAGACAGACCCTAAGTTGATTGGTTATCAAGTAAGATCATAGGTCGACCCTAAATTAGTTTGATTTTTGGATGATATCGCAGGTTTCATCTAAGATTGATTATCGAGTAAGACTACGGCCTGGCTATAAACTATTTGACTTTCAAATAAGATCACAGACTAGCCCTATATAGATTGGTTATTGTGGAAGACTGTAGGCTAACCCTAAATTATTTGACTTTCGGATGAGACTACAAACTGACCCTAAAGTATTTGACTTTTAGACAAGACTATAGGCTGGCCCTAAATTATTTGACTTTTGGATGAGACTGCATATTGGCCCTAAGTCGATTGGTTGTCGAGTGAGACCGTAGGCTAGCCCTAATTCATTTGACTTTTGGACAAAATGGTAGATTGACCCTATGTTAATTGATTATTTGAAGAGATCGCAAGCTGGTTCTAAGTTATTTTAACTGTTGAGTGAGACTGTAGACTAGCCCTAACTTAATTGGTTGTCAAATAAGGCCATAGACTAGCCCTAAATTATTTTGACTTTGGAGTGAGACTACAGATTGACCCTAAGTTGATTGGTTATTGGACGAGACCGCAGGCTAGCCTTAAATTATTTTTTCTTTTAGGTGAGCTCATAGGCTGGCCCTAAGTCAATTGGTTATTAGGTGAGACTGTAGGCTAACCCTAAACTATTTGACTTTCAAGTAAGACCTTAGGCTAGCACTAAGTTGATTGGTTGTTGTGTGAGACCATAGGTTGGCACTAAACTGTTTAACTTTTATACAAGACTATAGGTTGACCCTACATCATTTGATTATCAAGTGAGACTGCAAGCTAGCCCTGAACTATTTGACTTTTGGGTGAGACCACAGGCTAGTCCTAAATTATTTATTAAGATATTTTTATTTTGTTCTTCTGTTCTCATTTTGAGAGAGTTTGGGTGCTCGATCTTCTCGTATTCAGTTACCCTAACACAGATAGTTGCAGGTGGCCAAGGTGGTGATGGAGGCTTATCAACATTTTAGACCATAGGTGGTTGTAGTGTTGGTGAAGATCTTTTGCCATATTAAGAGCTACAAGTGGCCATGGTGTTGGTAGAGTTCCACCATTGTACGAAGAGTTGTAGGTGACCGCAGTGTTGATGGAGTTCCATCGTTATGGAAAAAGGGGCCATAGGTGACGACAATATTGGTAGGATTCTCAATGCTTGAGGGGCTACAAGTGGCTATAGTGGTGATTAGAAGCTTGATGATAGGCAAGGAACCGCAAGTGGTTGCAGTATTGGTGGGGGCCATTGATGCATCAAGACTGTCAATGACCATGGTGTTGGTAGGTGTCTACTATGAGGTTTAGTTATTCGGTCTCTTCACCTTTGATTGTCCAAACTCAAAGGTCTAGTGACTCTGCAATGAAGTTGTAGGTGATCACAGCATTGATGAGTTTCTATGATGTGGTTTGAATGCCCGATCTTATGGGTTTGATCGTCTGACTTGAACAACTCCATAACTTTTAGATGAGCAGGTCGTAGCTTGAAGATGAATGAGGCCATGAGTAGTTGTAAGGTTTGAGGATGAAAGAAAGGGAGTAAGAGTAGATGTACAAGGTTATTGATACCTTACAAGAAATAGAAGAGGAACAAGGGGGCAAAGAAATAGAAGGATAGAGATAAGAGGAAGACTTACATCTTGGTTTTTTCACAATCTCCTTCAAGAGTCCAACCTCCAATCCATGCAGAGTCTCGTTCCATCTCAAAATTCTCTCTGTCACTCTCTATGTATGTCTCTGTATGTCTTTGCATGTGTATGTCAAATTCGTGTGCCCTAACCCCCTTTATATAGGGCTTGGAGAGAATCTCTAAGTTTAGTTATTGGGATTTGATTGGGAGATTTGATGAGTATTCTCTTCCCATAAATCTCATATGTAAATCTTAGATTGATATATTCTGATATTATAATTTCCTTATTTGGAAATCCTATCAATCTTGATGGATTCGAAGAAATCTCTTTTTGTTTTTGCAAATTACACCGAACATATTAGGTTTAGGTGCCCAATCCTTTAGTGTTCGGTCGCCCGAACATAGGCCAGATTCAAAGAGAAGTCTATTTGGTTCAGATGCCCGAACCTATTGGTTCAGTCATTCGAATATGGGCCAATCTGGACTTGATTTTTCTAGTTATTTTTTATTCCAAATTAGGTTCTACTTGCCCAAATTAGGTGGACGTTCTCTTACCATAATTTTCATATTTGAATCCCAAATTGATATATTCCAAGATTACAACTTTTTTTATCTAAAAATTATATTGATCTTTGATTGATTTGAAGACTTTGTTTTTGAATTAGCAGATCACACTTGTCTGTGAGGTTTGGGTATCTGAACCTTTGATGTTTGATCGTCCAAACATGGCCTAACCTTAGCCTGATTTTTAGTCATTTTTTTCCTACTTCAAATTAAGCCACCTATTCATTTGTGCCCAATTTAGTATCCAAAATTTTGGCCTATATTTATTTCAGATTGGACCCTTACCCATCATGAATTAAGTTTAAAGTCCACTTCTAATTCTTTTCGAATTCGAAATCGAAATTGGGTTAAAAAATTGACTCAAATAAATGCCCCATTCGCATCTACTTTGTAAGTTTTCTTAGCGAGGAGAGCGGTTGCGAACAATTTTTAGGTGCTTTTCCTTTGCATCAACATTCTAAGAGTTGACTATATGGGTTTGAATTTCCACAAGAAAGTAGATTTAGTCTACTATGTAGAGTGGACTTAATTTATCATATACATGTAGGTTTGATTCCCACACAGAATGGTCTTGAATTTACCACATGGGTGTAGGTTTGATCACTATGTGTGATGGGCTTTTGTTTGCCATATGATGATGGACTTAATTTGTCATATGAGGATGGTCTTAGTTTGCCATGTAGAATTGACTTGATTTGACACAAGGAGTGGGCTTAATTTACCACAACGAGTGGACTTGACTTGCCACAAGAAGTGGACTTGGTTTACCACAAATAGTAGACTCTTGAATTGCAACAATGAGTGGACTTAAATTGCCACAAGAAGTGGCCTTGAGTTACCACAATGAATGGACCGAATCTCCATAAGGAGTGATTTTTTGTGCCATTAAGAGCAAACTTTGATAGGGGCATGGGTTCAAATTATCATGTAAATACAGACTTAATAGTCACATAAAATAGACTTGAATTATCACAAAAGAGTATACTTAATTTGCCATTTAAATATGGATCGCCACATAAAATGGACTTGAATTGCCACAAGAGCGGACTTGGTTTGCAACAAAGAGTGGACTCTTGAATTGTGACAATGAGTGGATTTTTGAATAACCACAATGGGTGAACTTGAGTTGCCACAATGAGTGAACTTGATTTACCATGAAGAAGTAGACTTGATTTGCTATTCGAATACAGACTTGAGTGACATGTGAAATGGACTTGAATTGCCACAATGAGTGGTTTCGAATTGTCATAAGGAGTGGACTTGAGTTCCCATAATGAGTAGACTTGAGATGCCACAATGAATAGACTTGATTTGTCACGAACAAGTAGACTTGATTTGCCATTCAAATAGGGACTTGATTGTCATGTAAAATAGACTTGAATTATCACAAGAGTAGACTTGATTTACCATAAAGAAGTAGACTTGATTTTCCATTCGAATACTAGCTTGATTGCGGCATGAAATGGACTCAAATTGCCATAATGAGTGGACTTGGTTTGCCACAATGAGTGGACTTGAATTACCAGAATGAGTGGACTTGATCGCCATAAGGAGTGGACTTGAGTTACCACAAGAAGTGGACTTTATTTTCCACAATAAGTGGACTTGAGTGGGACATGAAATAGATGGGATTTTGTGTCCATATTCTGCTTCGAGAAACATGGAGTGCATGTTTAACTAAGCATTCCTTTAAGAAAGCTAGATGTTCTATCATAGTGTTGTTGTTGCCTCCATAGATGTAGGCATAATACCATTTTAGGAATTAGGTGTTGATTGATGGCAAGGGTCTTTTCTCTAAACTGAGGTTAATTTCCATTGATTTTGGCTTGTCCTCCCTATCTTCAAGTTCTAATGGAGCTTCTTTTGGTTTGGGGATCATTTCTTCACCAAGTGATTTGTCACATTGAGTGGGACTTGGCAAAGGTTCCTCTTTCAACTTTGAGGGTATTTTGGCTGCATCATACTCCCTTTCTTTAGGTTTTGATGAAGTTTCACTAAGTACTTCACCCTCCTATGATGTATGACTCGATGCATGCAGTTTGTGTGTCAGAAAGTATTGAGGATGTTTGATTAACTTTATTATTAGACAAAGGTCTAATGAAAACTTAATATGATATATTCCAACCTTTTAGAATTCTTCATTAGCACATTAGAGTAGGATACTCTTTAGTGATCGGCTAAATCAGCAAGTAGATACTTAGGTTGTTGTTAGTTAAATTGTAGTAATTCAAGCTGATAGTCCATTTTCTAGAATGCCAAATTGGCGTGACCTTTGGGAGAAATAACCTTACAGGTGATGTTTTCTCTTTTTTTTTAATTGTGATGCTAGAAGAAGTAAATGATATAGAGCATATGTATTTGGATTTATTTGAAAGAAAACCTTTTTTTTAGATATTTCTTTTAGTAGACAGGTGATATGTCCTTTCATCTTTGATTAAGGCCTCCTACTTGATTCAGTGTATTAAAGTTTAAGAATGATTTTGTCTGAAGATGTGGTAGGTCACTAATTGACCTCCCTTTACACTTTTTTCTAATGCAATGTCTTCTTTAGGAATTTATTTTTCTTGCAATATTGCTATTTTATCATGTTCATATTGGTTAGTTGCTTTCTTTTGATGTTGACTTTGATCTCGGATGCCTCCCAACCTCAATTCCCAAGGTTTACACACCTATAGATGCTCTTTGGGTGGTCTTTTTTGGTTAATAATACATCGAGATGAGGTTGGGTAAGTCCTCTTAATTGTGACTTGTGATCTAATTTTCTCCCCTTTTTCTTCTTTTAATTTTTTTATTTTTAAATTTTTTTAGCTTAGCAATCTTATTTCTCTTTGAGGTTCTAGGATTAGAATCTTGTAAATACTAACCGGTTCTTACTCTTTGACTATGCCTCTCTTGATTTGGCTTTCCATATAAGATTTGTTAGTTTAGGACTTTGTTTCGCATTATTCATCTAGGGGTGATCTTTTGCCTCTAGGAGGAGATTTTCGAGATGTTATCTTTCAATCTTAGTACTTTTATCTTTAAAGTAACTTTTTAAATAGGGTTTTAGCTACTTGTAGATTGTTCATCATATTTTCAGGCTTGCATTATTGAAGTTAACTTAGGATGTTGGTGGGAGAGTGAGGTGTAGGGATTCCAACTCCACCATATTTTATCATCAACAATCCTTGTCTTCAAACAATTTTCTTTCACTTTCAAAGATCTTATCTCTAAGACAGAAGGTGATTCACTTGAATACTAAGAAAACTTTTCATTTTATGTATCTTAAAAAGTTTATTTTTGTCTCAAGAAGTATGAAATACATACTTGACTATTCAATTTTAACTAGATGTTCCGTCATAGGTAAAACACTTTTTTTTTGTTTTGTGCTTTCAAATCTCATGCAACTATTTGACTCTTCTATGCTACAAATTTGTTGCAAGTAACCCTTTTCTTATTCGTTAATCACTCTAACATTAAAAGATGGTATTACTCCTTTCTCAATCAAAGAAGGTTGAATGCATATTCTTTTGTGGTTTTCCTATAGCCCTTGTAATGTTGTCAAGAAGTCAGAGGTGAGGCTCATAGAATTTAGCTTTAGGTTTAATCTCACATCTTGGAGTTAGCCAAACATCGTACTAATCCTTCCTTTGATAAATTGTAGGTAGTCACAATAAACTTTTGTCTACTACTTAGTTTTTGAAAGAATGTGATACCATAGTTTATGCTAATGGGTCCTTCATTTCATCATCGAGACTTACCAAAATAAAATTTTGCCTTTATCGTTGGGGTAAACTCAGCCTTTGCCACTTGTGGATTTGGTGTTTGCCCCCTTGGTAGACTTGGTTTTTGCCCACTGGGTGGACTTGACCTTATGCCCTTTGGGTGGACATGATCTTTGTCCAATGGGTGGGATTCAAGAGATTGATCCATACACAATAGGTAGAACAATAATTAGATCAATGATAGGACAAGTTATAGGTGGTCAAAACTGACTTTTGCCCTATTATCAAGTCTCTAGAAGATTGATATCCTAGTTTGTACTAATGAGTCCTCTATTTCATCTTTGAGGTTCGGCAAAATAAAATTTGACCTTTGCTACTAGGGTGAACTTGGCCTTTTCCCTTTGGGCAGATTTGGCATTTGTCTCCTTGGTAAACATTGTCTTTCATCCCCTAGGTATACTTAATCTTTAGTCCCTTGTGTGCGCTTGATCTTTCCCTATTGGATGGGAGATGAGGGGTTGATCCGTACCTGGTGGATGTAGTAGTAACTAGATCAATGGTAGTAAGCATTAGCAATGCTAGGAGTAGTGATGCTGTTAGTGAAAGAAAAAGCACCATGCAAGAGTTTGATGAAGTTGAACATTGCTTAATAGCCAATATAGACGCTAGTTGCACTCGTGAGGATTGCTGATTTATCATTTAGGTTTGACATAATGGCATTTGGCCTTAACCCCTTTGAATGGGTTTGGCCCTTGTTCTCTAGATGGGAGGTCCTCGCCCCCAAAATGGGAGGTATTTGCCCCCTAGATAGAAGATCTTTGCCTCAAGAATGGGAATTCTTTACCCTATTAAATGAAAGATGAGGCGTTAACTCATATTATGTAGACTCTAGTTGCCACTGCAGTAATTTTTGGTTAACAAAGTGTGTCACAAACCTGTTACTGAGGATGAGAGTGAAGATTAGGGTAGGAGGGCCACTTGATGATGTCATCTTCCTTTCCTGCAATGAAAAATCAATTATCAACTTTCTTTCCCTTCGTATGTATCTATATTAGCTAGATTTTATATACTTGGATGAGAAGTTTTAATATGCTATCAAGTATTATGAGAATATTGACTTCTAATAGGTACAACCCCTTGTTATTAATTATCATGACAATTATTAGAAATCTCCTAAATTAAGAAACATAATTAATGAAATAGAGACATAAAAAAGAGAGAAGAAGAAGAAAGTATTTGATTGATTTTAAAAAGTGATACAAGCACAAGCAAAGTCATACCCTTATTTTACAATAAATTTCATCATGGCATTATAGGGAGATATGGCAATAATAAATAAATAAATAAAAGGAAGGAGTGAGAAAGAATGTGTGTTGCTGTCCCACTCCGATGCATTGGGCCACGTGGCATTTTGGCTTGGATGGGTTATGACTCGATCTTTGGCAGATATTACTGATGCTATCCAGTAGGACACAAAAGGAGATGAAAAAAATTTGAAGTATTTATAATAGCTTTGAGTCGATTTTGTAATCCAATTTCGGTTTTGAATTTGGCAAGGATTACAAATGGGCTTTAAGTTTAATTCATGATGGGAAGGGGCCCAATCTGAAATAGAAAAGGGGCTTAAAAAAAAGAGCCTGCAATTATTGTAGCAATGGACATCAATTCATAAATCGGACATTCAGTTTAGTTAAGCCTTGATTGTAGTCGAACATTCAGTTCCCTATTGGACTTCTAGTTTAGTTGCAAATCTACAAATATAGAAACAAAATTCTTCTTAAAATCCATTAAAATCAATCTGAATTTTCTACAATGAAAGTATAATCTCAAAGAATATCAATATGAGATTCAAATATTAGGATTTATGGTAAGAAAAATACTCACCAAATCTCCCATCAAATTTCAATAACCAAAATTGGAGATCCTCTTAAAGTCCTATAAAAAGACAGCTAGGGCACAAGAATTTGATAACAATTGATAGATAATTTCTGAGCAAATTTTGCACAAATTGAAGAAGAAATTTTGAGGAAGATCTTGTCATCTAGGAGGAGAGGAAAAAGGCATCAACAAGGTATCAAAAAGATGTAAGATTTCATCCCTTTCGTTATCTTTTTTTTCATTATTCCCTCTTCTCTTCATCCCCTACAAGATCTTTGTCTTCTCACATTTGTTGTTATTGCTGCCCCCTCTTTTCCTCAAGGCTTGTGACCACTCGTGACCTCATTCTCTGCCAACTGCCATATGTTCTCAACAGCCCAAGTTTGGATGGCCAAATCCAAAAGAATCAGGGGTTTGAACTCCATTACAAGCCTTTCTTTTGTTTATCAACACCACAGCTACCGGTGACTTCATGCCAGTGGATCTGTACCACCACTGTAGCCACTTGTAGCCTCTCAAAGATGGTGAATCTCAAATATCTCTACAGCCACCTACAACTTCTTGAAGATGGTGAACTCCAAACACCGCTGCAGCTACCTACGGCCCGTCGAAGATGGTGAACCTCAATCATTACTATGGCCACCTATGACCCCCCTTAAAGATAGTGAACCTCAAACACCACTATAGCCACTACAATCCCTTGAAGACAACGAACTACCAATATCATGGCCATCCGTAGCCTCCCATGACTCTCCGTATGATGATGAATCTCTACAGTCACCTGCAGATCTCCACTAACACTATGGCCACCCATGACCCTCCATATGAATGCGGATCTCTACCAACACCGCGGCCACTAGTGATCTAGAACACTGCTGAATCTCCATCACCATCACAGCCACCCGCGGTCTCATTTATCACTATAGTGTCATGATGGAAGAGAATCAATGATGAAAATCTCTTGGATTGATAACGAAGAGGAGCACAAGAAAAAGAACAAGAAAAGAACAAAATAACAAATAATAAAAGAAATATCTTTACAAGATGATTTAGGATAAATTTGCAATCTCGTCTTACAACTAATCAACTTAGGACCAGCCTATGGTCTCGCTCCAAAGTTAAATGATTTAGGACCAACCTACGATCTCATCTAATAACCTATCTGACTTAGGGTAGCCTGCCTTCTGGCATAAAAGTCAAAAGGTTTAGGGCCAGTTTGCAATCTTGCCTGACAACAAATGACTTAGGAGTAGCTTGCAATCTTGCCTAAAACCCAAATGGTTTAGGGCCAACTTGCAATCTTGCCCAATAACCAACTGACATAGAGCCAACTTGAGGTCTCATCTAAAAGTCAAAAGGTTTAGGGCTAGTCTACAATCTTGCCAGACAACCAATCTGACTTAGGGCTAGCCTGCGGTCTCACCTAAAAGTTAAAATGCTTTAGGACTATCTAGTGATCTCGCCCGACAATTAATCAACTTAGGGCTAGCCTACGGTGTCATCTAAAAGTCAGTTTTAACTTATGGCCAACTTGTGGGCTTGCTATAATATCATTATAATAGTCAAAGTACTTTCAAACTAAATCGATTAACACAAATCAATCAAATTAAACTGAATCAAATTTAATTTTAAATTAGACTTGAATTAAAGTTGAGTTTTGAATATGAAACTGAACCAAATCAAAACTTGACTAGAATCAAATTCTGAACATTGAATTGAATTGAATCAAACATGATCCAAATCAAGTTTTGAACATTAAATTGAATTAAATTAGACATAAGTCTAGGTCAAATTCTGAATATTGAATTGAATCAAACTTAAATCAAAACTTAGTCTTCAAATCAACTCAAACTGAATCCATAACTAGATCAAATTTAACCAGACTCAAACAAAAACCAAAGCACAGGTCAAGTCTGACTCAGATGAGTTCAAATAAAACTAAAACAAGGTCAAGCTAAATCCCATTGAGTGTGCTAAACCTTCTACAATGCTCTAAAGCTATAAACAATGAGTGATATTGTCATTCTAACTTGAACCAAAATTAGTTTGAATAGAACTAAATAAGGTCAAACTGAGTCTTGTTGGGTGTGCTACAAAAGCCTTTGAAAGCACTCCAAGACTATGCTTAACTCCATGAGTGGTGGGTAATGCCACATCAAATTAAATGAATTTATTGCTTATGACTCATTGGGTATAAAAATACTTCAAATCAAATAAATTATTACTTATACCTCATCAGCTATAAAAACACTTTAAAAATAATGAACGTATTGTTTATGCCTCATCGAATATAAGAAACACTTCAAACTCATAAAATTATCACCTACGCCTTATTGACTATAGAAACACTTCAAGCTCATAAAGTTATTGCTTATACCTCATTGGCAATAGAAATACTTCAAATTAAATAAAGTTATTTTTTACTCCTCATTAGCTATAGAAATACTTCAAATCAAATGAAGTTATTGCTTACACTTTATTAGCCATAGAAATAATTCAAATCAAATGAAGTTATTGCTTATGCATCATCATCTGTAGAAAGATTTCAAATCAAATGGAGTTATTCCCTACACCTCATTAGCTAAGAAAATACTTCAAATTTATGAGGTTATTCCATGTTGGGGAGCCACAAGAGTGTCAAACCAAATCCATATAGTGAGCCGAACACCAAACCATCCCAAAAGCTCAAGTTCATGGAATATGGGTCCTTTTCACTATATATATTGGACTCTATCTATCCAATATCCGATGTGGGACTAATTCATCACACTTGACATTATAACAATCTCCCCCTTCAGGTGTGATTTGACCACATCAATTTAACACTCTTAATCAAGAACTCTTTTACTCGACCATTTCCACCGTGCGACTCATGTCCTTGCATCGGCCTTTGATGCCTGATACCACTTGATGCCTTTAATTCAGTCACATTATCATAGTAATTTTGGTTTTAAGAGTTTGCATAGCTTCGAACCTGAAGCTCTGATACCACTTATTGGGGAGCCACAAAAGTGTCAAACCAAATCCATATAGTGAACCGGACACCAAACCATCCCAAAAGCTCAAGCTCATGGGATATGGGTTTTTTTCAATATATCTATTGGACTATCTATCCAATATCCGATGTGGGACTAATTCATCACACCTGACATTATAACAATTTCATATGTCTCATTGAATATGAAAATACTTCAAAACTCAAAATTATAGCCAATGCCTGACTAGCTAATGGAAACATTTCAATCTAGGAAGTTATCACCAACTCTCAAAACTATTAAAAATGCTTCAAATATCTCGCATTGCCTTTTGCGTCTTGCAAGACAACACTAACAACATTTGTCAAAGATTAAGTCATGACCAGTCTAAGTCAAGACTCCACGTGGTCCAACACAAGAGAGTGGAACAGTAGCATACATCAAAGCTCCTTCTCCACTCTTTCTTTTTCTTTACTTCTTTCATATTTTATATAATTTGATATTGAAATTCATTATGAAGTGAGGGTATCTGCTTGCTTAGGCCTTATATCATTTCTTAAAATTAATTAAATACTTTATTTTTTATTTTGTATCTCTATTTTATTAGCTAGGTTTCTTATTTTAGGATGTTCCTGATCATTGTTAAGATAATTAACAAAAGGGGCTTATACCTGTCGGAAATCAATATTCTCAAAATACCTAATAGTACACTAAAATTAAAATACACTCTAATTTGTGTATCGAGGTTGCTCCTTGGGGTCTCTGCCACTCTCAAGTCACCAATCCTAATCCCACAAATTATGGCCTGTCCAGTGGGATTTGACTTCTCCTCCAAGTATAGAAACTAATTAATATAATAAAGACATTGACAAACTAGAATGGAGATTAAATACTGATTAATTATGTTCTCCTTTGCAAAGGAAAGTATCAAATAGAATCAATGAAGAACATCTCCACCCTAAGGTATATCATCATCTTGGGGGTAGGATTGGCTGTGCATCTACCCCAACTAATGGTAAAAGCTGAGGTTCAAGTTGACTTTGGAACCATCTCTGAGGTTGCCTAGTTCAAGAAGGCACTTGCTACTATGCCAACTGAAACTATTGTTATGCAAGACAAGCCTACTTCTCGCCTTCCATTAAGGGGAAAGAGACTCAATATCGTTATTCCTAATGAGAAGGGCCATTTGGATGAAGAGCCGAAAGACATGTCTCAGCCAATAAGAATATCAGTCTTCTAGAGGGTTGGACTGAAATGAAACTCAAACTTTGACTACCTTCACCCAACTCTGACAAGTGGCAATTGAAAGCAATTCTAGACAAATGCATAGATGAAGAAAAATTTATCCTAACTATCATGAGCAAACGAAAAGCTGTTGGGATCTTTAGCTGACTTGGGAAGCCTGCCCCTTAAATGAAATTAGTCATTTCTATTTCCACCTCCAATTCCTCTCACTCCATTAAGTAATTTAGAGAAGGGTAGAAACAAATCATAGGTGGCACAGTCTTACATTAAGACTATGGTGAAAGGGTTAATAGTCAAGTAAAATCACAAAAGTCATTGTAAGGCTACAACTCAACATGAGGACTCACCAAAGGAGGCCACCCATATTGTCAAAGTTATCTCTCATCATGATCCTATAAGGGATTGTGAGCCCATATTCCAACAAACTAAACTCCAAAAGAAGGTGTGGATCGATCCTTACTACCATGTCAAAGAGAAGGTATGGCAACCCACTCCATGAGTAGACTTTTGAATGAGGCAACCCGACTAATAGGAGAAGTTAGCCTCGACCCAAAACCCAAACTTGATTCTCAAAGCATGGACCATCATATCCTGACAGAAGTCTTGGTTATAACTAAAAGCTCCAATCAAAATTGACTTTAGAAGCACTATAAGAACATCTAAGACAGCAAGGAAAAGAGAAAGATGAAGCTCAAAAAGGTCATGGAGTTGATAGAAATGATGTTATAGATGAACTAAAAGCTTAAAAAGTTGGAACGCTCTCAACAACCATCTCAAGCAGTAGAGGTGGCAGAACATGCATCTCTTGTAGATGAGATCCATGAAAATATAAGCCCTTCATAAGCACCTCCTTCCACCAATAAGGGCTACCCAATTTTTGATTTTAGGGATCCTTGACAACATGGGATTGCCAGCATACACTTGAGACAAGAAATTGAGATGGGTAGGATAAACGATACTAATAAATCATATCCTAATCATCAAGACTAAATTCCATATCCCAGAGGATATATAGTGTTAAACTTCAAGTAGTTTAATGGCATAGACAACCCTGAATAACACATAGACTTTGTGACTATTTGTGGAGATTCAAGTAATAATCTCTCATTGTTACTCCACCAATTTTTAGCAAATTTGATAGGAATAGCATTTGAGTAATACACCAGTTTGCAACCAGATTCTATAAAGATTTAGGCACAAATAAAAGAGGCTTTCGAATTAGGTTCGGAGGAGTCAACAATAAAGTGACCAATACATATTTTGTCTTGACATCGAGGCATGACAATAAGTCGATCTTAAGCTATATCACTTGGTGGAGAAATTTTAGTATTAACTGTGAATAATCAATGAGCCAATTTAAGGTAGTAAATATAGTTTTTGGCAATATAAGAGGAGAGTGGATGGCATCCTATCTGAACACTTCTTCTATCCACACCTTCTAAGACCTTAGTATGCAAGTCAAGAAGTTGGAAAAGATTGGCTCACCAGTCTTATCTAGTTCACAAAATTTCAAACTAGAAAAAAATAACAAAAAGCACAAAGAACTTTCTTAAAATATAAGGGTGGCATTCATAGTAACTAAGTAGAAAAAACCTCTGAACCCCATCATGAACAAGGATAATTCTCAAAAACTATTGACTCTTGGAGGAGATGAGGAAGTGGAATGATCCAATAATCTCCAATAAAGGGTTAGAAAGAAATATTCTTTCAAAAG
Source organism: Trichopus zeylanicus subsp. travancoricus (assembly GCA_005019695.1). Classification (NCBI taxonomy): domain Eukaryota; kingdom Viridiplantae; phylum Streptophyta; class Magnoliopsida; order Dioscoreales; family Dioscoreaceae; genus Trichopus; species Trichopus zeylanicus. The sequence continues at coordinate 75,068 of RXID01006346.1, forward strand.
AGAGAAAGTGGGTAAAATCTTTTAGGATGCCTTGAAATTAGGTCTTCAACTTCTAGAATGTAAAAAGCCGAATGAGGCCAGTAGAAAGGATCACCCAAACTACTATCCTTAGCATAAAAAATTGGGTCATACCATTAAAGATAGTTTTGTATTCAAAGATTAGGTTGAAAAGCAGTACCAAGAGGGCAAGCTAGCTCTCTTAAAGGCAACACTATTTGAAACCCCACCAAATGTATCAATCATATTACCATGTTTGAAGAGCATGAACCACTTACTGAGTTCCTCTTTAGGGAGGAAGCGCAATATACCCTCGAACAAGAGCACTTATGGACATCTATGTTTCAAAAAGGTTGAAGAAGAAGAAGAAGAGGATGACTAGAAACCCTAAAGAGGCTAGGATGGTGATAAAGAAGGCCCCATCAGAGCAAACTACCTCACTTGCTTAAACCATCAAGAAGAAAAGAATAAAAGTGAGAAAAATAAGTTGTATCAGCCAGTTGAATATGATGTCAAGAATCAGCCATCCATGAATGCATTGATGCTTTGGAGGAGTATGTCCAAAGAGGAAGAAGACAAGTAACTCTCTAGGAATTCTTCTCTAACAAACTCAGAGCTTTTCTAAAAGACCCTAATGTAGGAGATGGAGAAAGTGAACCTTTGGTGGCAACATGCTTCTTCATATTTAATGTTAGAGATATACAACCAAGCTAATCCCTGCCTTGATGTTTCAATAATGACAAATTTTAGGGTGCAAGGCAAGAAGAAGTAAATAGATTCATTGGAAATATTACTAATGAAATGAGAGATTCCACGGGTCTCCCTGAGGACTGCTCCTGATATAATTATCTTAGAGAATGGTTTGTCCGTGAATATAATTATGGCATGCTCAGACTATAACTAGATAGTGTGAAGTAGCTAGCTATAACTAACATGAAGTTTGTCAAGGGGCAAATGTAGATGTTGAATAAACACATGCAAGGTATGACTACCTACATAGAAAGGATGTCAAATACAATTACCATGTTTTATAAGAAAGTTGAGAAGATGGAGAAAGTGTTAGGAGAAGGCAAAGCCACACCAAAGACCCCATAAGGATGGTAGAGAATCACTTACCAATCCTCCTCAGGATCAGAATGATTGCTCATGCCACTTACTCCAGAGATGGATTAAGAAAACTAGGTGCTTTCAAAGAGAATTATTTGAGCATATGGCCTCTTGTTTCTTGGTGATCATACATCTGAGCTAAACACTAACAAGTAGCTATCCCATCCCCTATTAGTCAATATGGCAAAAAATGCTCAACCTGCTAGGTTTGGTGAGATCCTAGTTCTAGAACTTGTGAAAGGATGCACTCTATCGACCTTAGAAAAACTATGTATAGAAGGCACAAATGATGAATATGACTCTATATTTGAGTTAGAACAACTTTATGACCACTTTGGGAGGCCCTATACTAGCAAGCACTAAAGGAAGAAGCAAGCATTCTGAGAGAGGATCAAGTAGGCTAACACTAAATCTCATTATGCTGTCGTATCATGCCAATTTGAATATCTATGGAAGAAATGCCCTAAATACAAGATCTTGAAAAAAGTCATGCCAACAAACAAAATAGAAGGGTTCATCCAAAGTGTCTTTGAAGACATCACTGCAAAAAGACCCATGTGCCTAATTCTGACATTAAATGGGATAACTATCAGCCCATCACATCCTATAAAGATATCCAAGGGACTGTCGACTGATGGCAAGAGTTCTCTACCTCTTATCACATGATTAGCCTTAGTAGTAATTCTGAAGATGAACCTTATTAGTTTTACAATGCCATATTTTGATTAAGGAGAATAAACTAGGTATAACTTCTAGGTGGAAAGGTGTTACCCTTAAGACAAGCTTCAATGCCATAGGAATATCCCCATGGAGAAGAAAAGGAAAATTTAGATAAATGTGGACATTGAACCTTCATAAGCTGAAGCTATACTCAAGAAGGTGGAATACAATATAGCAACCCACCTTAAGAAGATCCCAGCTATATTAAATGTGTTTGATGCCCTAATAATATTGCAAGAACTCAGAGATACACCGATCCATATTTTATAGAATCTAGCCAACTATTAAGCATACTTTCTCGAAGAGAAGATGAAGGAGTCTCTGTATGCACATCAAACTCCTACCATCATATTCACAAATGATGATCTACTACCAAGAACAATAAACTACAATAGATTATTGTATATCAGAAAAAATAGTCACAAGATCAAGATCGATCACATCCTGATTGACCTACGCTTATCAGTCAATTTGATGACTCTCCAAAATTCTAAAAGCTCTAACTTTGGATGTGTGCCATTTATTGTCTGAGATTATAACCATCCAAGAGTATAATAAGAATAGCCAAAGAGCTCTGGGAGTCATAACCATCCCTCTAAAAGTAGGTGAGTTAATGAAAGATGCCAAGTTCTATTTGATCGATACTGACGCGTCATACAAAGCACTACTAGGGAGGTTGTGGCTACATAAAAGCAAAGTGGTGCCATCAACCCTACATCAATATCTCAAGTACTTTGAGGATGGTGAAGGACACCAAATTGATGAAAATGTATATTATTTTGATGTTTATGAGGTGCATTATGATAATGTAAATTACTATCAGAGATCCCACACTAATAAGGGGTATGCTTCCATCGATCAAGTAAAGCAAAAGATCGCTAGCCTAATCTTTACTCCTCATTTAGGAAGCAACACTAACCCGAAATCTTCAGATGAAGAAGCTCAATGAGTCTACCTAGGTGGTTACACTTCTGACAAAGATGACAACAAAAGTCAAATAGAAATTACTCCACTTGATACTAAAATTCCATAAGGTTTATTTAAGCCGTTAGATAAGATGAGCATCAATGTTGTAGAAGAATTAATGACTTTCTATGTTCCCCCATAGTGTAAAGGAGAAAAGAAAATGTAATTTTACAAGGCAATCTCTTATGTCCCAAGCATATATGAAATCTTGGGAATTGAGGATCCAACGGATGATAGAGACCATCAGTCGATAGTTTTGCCTAAATATTTTTCAGACCAGTTTTGTCAAATAATCAAGAAATCTGGTTGCAAACAGCCACAGACAAAAAGAGAGAGAGAGAGAGAGAGAGAGAGAGAGAGAGAGTCATTTCTTCAAAAATTTATGGGATCCACCCCAAGGGCATGCTTACATTCCTGGAAGAGGAAACAAGAACTCCAAAGAATTAGGGTATATCACTCCAAATATCCACACATGCCTCATGGTTACCATTAGACCTCTGTTTGATGTCTAGGACGTCCAAACAACATCAACAACTTCTAACATATGTGCCAAAGTAGCTACAACTCTCTAGACACCATGAGAGGGTGACATCCTCGGCAAAATTCCATTAGGATTGGAAGACAAGGGGCATGTTGTAGCCCAAACACCTTTAGATGAATCTTCACCAAATCTCACTCAACATGATGAACTGTTTGGTGAAGGAACAATCCTTAAGACAAAATAAGCTGCACTAGAGTTCGAAGATGGGGGTCAAGCCATAGTCAATGAACTGATGGAAATCGATCTAGGCTTAAAGGAGGACTCAAAGCCAACCTTTATTAGCACACAACTCTCAGAAAAAAACAAAACCCAACTCAAAGCAATGCTCTAAGAGTATATTGACTACTTTGCATGGAGTTATAAGGAGATGTCTAGATTAGATCTTGAAGTTGTAGTTCATAAGTTAGCCATCAATCCTAAGCTTTCACCTATCAAAAAAGCACCCAGAAAAATGAAACTTAATCTAGAGAAAAAGGTGATAGACGAAATGAAAAAACTAATCAAAGTAGGCTTCATCAGAGAAGAAAAGTACCCAGATTGGATGGCAAGTATAATGCGAGTCAAGAAGAAAAATGGCCAAATCCATATCTGTGTGGACTACAAGAACTTAAATAAAGCATACCTGAAGGATAACTTTCCATTGTCAATGATGAAAATCATGATTGACAATGTGGATGACTTTGAAATATCTTTCTTTATGGATGGTTTTTCAAGGTACAACTAAATCAAAATGCATCCTAATGATGAGAGACATACAGCCTTTAGAACACCCATTGGTACTACTACTGCAAGGTGATGTCCTTCGGACTCAAGAATATCGGCATTACTTATCAAAGGGCCATGACCTAAATTTTTGATGACCTCATACACCAAGTGGTGGAATGCTATGTAAATTACTTGGTAGTGAAGACCAAGTCCAAATATAGGCACATTCAAGACCTAAGAATGATATTCGAGAGCCTTAGAAAATATAACTTAAAAATAAATCCTATAAAATGCGCCTTTAGGATATCATCAGGGAAGTTCCTTGGATTCTTTGTCAAAAACTGAGCAATTGAAATCGACCAATCTATGATCAAAGCCATCTTGACATGCCACCACCTATGAATTGAAATAGTTGAGGTCATTCCAAGGCTAACTTGTATACATTAGCATATTTATTTCAAACATTTCTGAAAGATGCAATCCTTTCTCCAAACTAATGAAGAAGGACACACCATTTGTTTAGGATCAAGAATACAAATAAGCCTTTGAAGAGATTAGATAGTATTTCTTAAAGCCACTAGTTCTGGCAGCACCCATACCTAATAAACCCTTGATCCTCTACACGACCACAATGGAAGGGTCTCTTATTGTCCATAATAATGAGGAGGATAAAGAAAATGCACTCTACTATCTTAGTAGAATGCTAGTGGGGCAGAAAGTTGCTACTTTCTAATTGAAAAGCATTGTTTGGTACTCATATTTGCAGTCAAGAAGTTGAGGCTTTATTTATTTTCTCATCAAGTCATTTTAATATTGAAGATGGATCCTATAAAATACTTGATAACTAGGCCTATACTCACTAGAAGGTTAGAAAAGTGGGCTTTAATCCTCATGGAATATGATATTACGTTCATTCCCTAGAAAGTAGTTAAAGGGCAAGCCCTCACTGATTTTTTCATGGCTCACCTAATGCCAAATGATTCTCTATTGAGTTGCGAACTCTCTAATGAAGAGATTCTTTTGGTCAAAGAAGGTAAACCTTATTGGAAGCTATACTTTGATGGGGCACCATCCATCAGACTAAGAATTAGCCAAAGCTTCCATAATTTAAAGCAGGCATTGGATTCATTTATGTCAATTTGAATGGGGGTATTTTTACAATACTCATATTCCTTCTCAAAACCATGCTTGAATAATAAAGCTGAATATAAAGCCCTAATTACAAGGCTAGAAATGGCCCTCAATATGGGGATATTTTGCTTACATATCTTTAGTGATTCACAACTGGTCATCAATCAAATCTAAGGAGAATATAAAGTCTACAAATCCAAGCTTCTGAAATACCATGAAAAGGCTCGATAACTCATAGAGCAAATTCCACATGTCTAAATAATAAAGGTTCCCTAATCCATCAATGTAGAAGTTGATTCCTTAGCCACGTTAGTAAAGGCACTAGCTGATCCCGACCAAGGAGAGATTCTGACCATAGTTTGTGATAGACAAGTGATAAGCTCAATCTTCAGCATCAAGCAAGAAAAGATTTCATCTAAACTAATAGAAGAGGTTGTGAATTGAAGAATATCATTCACCAACTACCTCCAATAAGGGAAACTCTCAGAAGATAAGTCAAGACAAATATAACTTAGAAAGAGTGTCACATGCTTCCTACTTATTAATGGCACTCTTTACAGAAGGTCTTTTGATAAACTACTTCTATGCTGCCTCTCAAACAAAGAATCTAGAAAAGTCATGTATGAGATGCATTCTAGGATCTGTGGCACTCATCAATCAAGCCCAAAATAATCATGAAGATTAATTATATCAGCTACCATTTGCCCATGATGGTGAGGGATTGCATCGAATATGCAAGAAAATATCATCTGTACCAAATTTACAGGGAGTTTATTCATCAACACCCAAATCTCCTACATCCCATAATATCATTATGTCCATTCGAGGTATGGGGTACAAATATCATTGGCCTAATTGCACCATTTTCTTCCAAAGGTCATCACTTCATACTAGTAATGACAAACTATTTCTCTTGGGGGGCCAAGATGATTTTGTTGAAAGAAGTAAAAGTGGATACTGTTATCTACTTCTTTCGAGAAAATATCCTATATCGATTCAGTGTCCTCTAAAGGATCATTTCTGATAATGGACCATCCTTCAAAATTTTTTAAGTAGGGCGATTTGTACATCATCATAAGGTAAACTAGAGATATTTATCTATCTACAATGTAAGAGTGAATAGCCTTACTAAAGCATTCAACAAAACCCTATCAAAGATATTAAAGAAAGTTATCTCTAGGAATAAAAGAGACTAGCACCAAAAGCATTCTAAAATACTGTGGGCTTATCACACCACATATCGAACCCCTACCCAATTGGGATTGAAGCAGTACTTCCATTGGAAGTACAAATTTTCTCTTTGAGAATTCCCTTATAGAAGGAAATCATAAAAGAAGATAATGTTCATCTTCGCCTTGATGAGCTAGACTCCTTGGATAAAACAAGACTTGTAACTCAACAAAACCTAGAAATATATTGAGTACAAATATTTAGAGACTACAACAAAATGACCCAGCTCAGATCCTTTTAGAAAGAAAAAATGGTCTTGGTCTTGAGCAGACCCATAATTCCAAATTGAAGTAAGAAAGGCAAGTTTGAGCTTAATTTGGAAGACCCTTATATCGTCAAAAGGATATTCAAAGGGGGCTCCTACCAGCTGATTGATGACAAATCAAAACTAGATTTCTCCAGAGGCATTATGTGTAAGCCTCTGGAGACAATAATAATAACAATCAAAAGTATCTATGTTTTATCTATGATGGAATGTTTAACTTCCTCAAAAGAGAATATCCTGCAAAATATGGACACAAAACCCTACTTAATTTGTGTGACAAGCAAGTCCATGATCCTATTGTGGCAACTCAAATCCACTCCTTGTGGCAAATGAAGTCCACTCTTTTTGTGATAAGTTAAGTCCACTTCTTATGGCAACTCGAGTCCACTCCTTGTGGAAAATGAAGCCCACTTATTGTGACATCTCAAGTCTACTTCTTGGGGCAAATTAAGTTCACTTCTTGTGGTAAATCAAATTCACTTCTTATGGCAAACCAAATCCACTTCTTGTGGTAGAGCAAGACCACTCTTTGTGGTGGTCAAATCCATTTCTTGTGGCAGCTCAAAACCACTCTTTGTGGTGGTTAAATCCAATCATCGTAGCAGCTCAAGACCACTCTTTATGGCAATCAAATCCATGTCTTATGGCAGCTCAAGACCACTCCCTGTGGTGGTCAAATCCACTTATCATGGCAAATTAGGATCACTCATTATGGCAATCTCAGTCCACTCATTGTGCCAACTCAAGTTCATTTTCATGTGGCAGTTCAAATCCACTCTTAGGATGTTGATGCACGGGGTAAGCACCTAAAAATTTTTGTTTGCATTCACTTCCCACACTGAAAAACTTACAAAGTGAATTTGAAGGGGGCATTTGTTTGAGTGGATTTTATAACATAATTTTGGTTTTAAATTCATTAAGAATTAAAAATAAACTTTAAGTTTAATTCATGATGGGAGTGGGCCCAATTTGAAATAGAAATGGGCTTTAAAAAGGAGGCTAAAATTACTGTTGAAATAGACATTCCGTTCATAAACTAGATGTCTAGTACAGTCAACCCTTGCTCGCAGTCGAACGTCTAGTTCCAAATGGATGTCTAGTACAACCCGATTGTGAGCATTGCTCGTTATTTGGTGTCTGGTTCTCAACTGGACATCCGATTTAGTCATAAATCTACAAAAATAGAAATAAAATTCTTCTCGAAATTCATCAAAATCAATCCAATTTTTCGATAAGATATAATCTCGGGGAATATCAATATGAAATTCAAATATTGGGTTTATGGCAAGAGAATACCCATTAAATCTCACAACTAAATCCTAATAATCAAAATTGGAGATCTCTCAAAGCCCTATAAAAAGGGGGCTAGGGCACACAAATTTGATAACAATTAATAGAATTCCTGGGCAAATTCTACATGAATTAAAGAAGAAGTTTTGAGGAAGATCTCATCATCTAGGAGGAGAGCAAGAAGGCATCAACAAGGGATTGAAAAGATGTAAGATTTCCTCCCTTTTTTGTATTTTCTTTCATTATTCCCTCTTCTCTTCACCCCTTGTGAGGCCTTTGGCTTCTCGTGTTTGTTGTTGCTGCTTGTCCCCTCTCTTCCTCAAGGCTTGTGGCCACTCATGCCCTCATTCTCTGCCATCCACTGCATATTCTTAGCAGCCCAAGTTTGGATAACCAAAACTGAAAGAATTGAGTGTTTGAACTCCATCACGGGTCTTTCTTTTGTTTGTCAACATCACAGCCACCTATAGCTTTGTGCCAGTAGACCTCTAGCATTACTATGGCCACCCATAGCCCCTCAAAGATGGTGAACCCCAAATACCACTGCAGCCATCTACAGCCCGTCAAAGACAGTGAGCCCCAAATACCATTGTGATCACCCACAGCCCCCTCAAAGATAGTGAACCCCAAACATTGTTATAGCCACCTACAGTCCCTCGAAGATAGTGAACCCAAATACTGTTGCGGCCACTCATAGCCTCTTGAATACGGTGAACCCCAAATACTGTTGTGCACACCCACAGACCCCCTCCCTGGAAGACAGTAAACCATCAATACTATAGCCATCTACATTCATCTGCGGCTCTTTGTATGACGACAGATCTCCACCAAGCTGCAGCTAGCCGTGGCCCTCTATATGGCGATTGATCTCTACCAACACCACCACCACCACCACCTATGGCCCTCCATAAGATGGTGAATCTCCACTAACACTATGGCCATTCGTAGTCTAGAATGCTGACAAATCTCTATTACCATCACGGCCACCCACAGCCTTGTTTATCACTATGACATAGTGATGGAGGACAATCGATGATGAAAACCTCTTGGATTGAAACAAAGAGGAGAAAAAAAATAGGAACAAGAACAAGAATAGAACAAAATAGCAAAAAAGATAATAATAAAATATCTTCACAAGATACTTTTGGGTCAACCTGTGGTCTTCCCCAATAACCAATCAATCTAAGATCAGCTTGTGGTCTCACCTAAAAGTCAAATGATTTAGGGTTAGCCTACAGTCTCGCCTGATAACCAATCGACTTAGGACCAACTTGCAGTCTTTCCCAAAAGTCAAATAATTTAGGATCAGCTTATGGTCTTGTCCAAAAGTCAAATAGTTTAGGCCTAGTCCATAGTCTTACTAAACAACCAATTAACTTAGGATCAGCATGCGGTCTGGCCCAAAAGTCAAATAGTTTAGGACCAACATGTGGTCTTGCCCAATACCCACTCAACTTAGGGTCAGCTTGGGGTCTCGCCCGAAAGTCAAAAGTTTAAGGCTAGCCTACGGTCTTATCTGATAACCAATCAACCTAGGATGAGCCTGTGATCTCACCTGATGACCAATCTAACTTAAGGCAAGCCTACACTCTCACTTGACAACTAATTGACTTTAGACCAACCTATGGTTCGAAAGTCAGTTTGAACTTATGGCCAGCTTGCGGGCTCTCCATAATATCATTATGACAGTCTGAGGGCTTTTGAACCAAATTGATTTATTGAAATCAATCAAATTAAGTAGCTCAAATTGAATTTTAAATCAAACTCAAACTAAAGTCAAGTTTTGAATATGGAACTAAACTAAATCAAACTCAACTCAAATCATGAATTGAATCAAATCAAACTTGATTCAAATAAAATTTTAAATATTAAATTGAATCAAATTAGACCTAATTTTAGGTCAAATTTTGAACATCAAACTGAATTAGACTTAAACCAAAACTAAGTCTGAATTTCAAATTAGCTCAAACTAAATCCATGACTAGATCTAATTTAACTGCACTATAATAAAAATCAAAGCATAGGTCAAGTCTAACTTGAACAAGTTCAAATAGATCTAAAACAAGGTCAAGCTAAATCCCATCTCGTTGAGTGTTCTAAACCTTCGGCAATGCTCCAAGGCTATAAATAATAGGTGATGTTGCTATCATAATCTAAACTAAAATTAGTTCGAATAGAACTAAATAGTGTCAAACTTAGTCTTGTTGGGTATGTTACAAAAATCTTTGCTAGTATTCCAAGATTATGCACAACTCCACGAACAATGGGTAATGTCGCTTCAAATCAAATGAAGTTATTGCTTGTACCTCATTGACTATAAAAACACTTCAAATCAAATAAAGTTATTACTTATGCCTCATTGGCTATAAAAACACTTCAAAACTGATGAACTTATCACTTATACTTCATCTGCTATAAGAAACGCTTCAAACTCATAAAATTATCACCTATACCTCATTAGCTATGGAAATACTTCAAACTCATATAGTTATGGCTTATGGCTTATGGCTTATTGGCCATAAAAATGCTTTAAATCAAATGAAGTATTGCTTATGCTTCATCAGCTATAAAAACACTTCATAACTAATGAACTTATTACTTATAACTCATTGGTTATAAGAAATACTTTAAACTCATGATGTTATCACCTATGCTTTATCGGCTATCAAAATATTTCAAACTCATGTAGTTATTGCTTATGTCTCATTGGCTATAGCAAATTTCAAATCAAATGAAGTTATTACTTATGGCTCATTAGCCATAGAAATACTTTTAAATCAAATAAAATTATTGTTTACACCTCATTGGCTATAGAAACACTTCAAATCAAATAAAGTTATTGTTTATGCCTCATTGGCTATAGAAATACTTCAAAACTAATGAAGTTATTGTTTACACCTCATCAGCTATAAGAAACATTTCAAACTCATAAAGTTATCACCTATGCATCATCGACTATGGAAACACTTCAAACTTATTAAGTTATTACTTATACCTTATTGGCTATAGAAATATTTCAAATGAAATGAAGTTATTGCTTTGCCTCATTAGCTATAAGATGTTTTAAATCAAATGAAGTTATTACTTACACCTCATTGGCCATAGAAATACTTTAAATTAAATCAAGTTATTGCTCATGCTCGTCGGCTATAGAAATACCTTAAATCAAATAAAATTATTACTTATGTCTCTTTAGCTATAAAAATACTTCAAATCAAATGAAGTTGTTGTCTAAGCCTTATTTGCTATGAAAACACTTCAAATTCATAATGTTATCACTTATACCACATTGGCTATGAAAATACTTTAAAACTCAAAGTTATCGACAATGCCTCACTAGCTAACATAAATACTTCAATCCAAGAAATTATCTCCAATACTCAAAGTTGTTGGAAACACTTCAATCATTTCTTATTGCCTTTTGTGTCCTTCCAAACCATGCCAACAACATCTTTCAATGACCAAGTCACAACCCAAGTCAAGACACCTCGTGGTCCAACATAAGGGAGCAAGGTAGTAGCATACATCATATCTCCTTCTCCACTCTTTCTTTCTTTTGTACTTTTTTTTTCATATTTTATATAATTTTATATTGAAATTTATTTTGAAGTGAGGGTATATCCTTACTTAGGCCATGTACCATTTGTTAAAATTAATTAAATTTTTTTTCTCATCTTTTGTATCTCTATTTTATTAACTAGGTTTTCTACTTTAGGAAGTTTTTGATAATTGTCAAGGTAACTAACAACAGAAGCTTGCACATATTGAATGTCAATATTCTCACAATAATTGATAGTACATTAAAATTAAAACACTCTTTGATTTGTGTGTTGAGGTTGCACCCCAGGATTTTAGGCACTCCTAGGTCACCAAAATTGATCCCATATTGGTGAACTCTATTGGATGGCATTGTTGATAGCTTCTTAGCTAGTAAGACATTGGTGATAACTTCTATTTTTGAACTATTTTCATTTACCAGTAAGGCATAAGTGATAACTTTATTGATTTTGAAGTGTTTCCATGGCCAATAAGGCAAAATAATAACTTCATAAATTTGAAGTATTTCCATAGTTGATAAGGTGTAGGCAATAACCTCATAAATTTGAAGTATTTTCATGGCCAATTAGGCATAGGTGATAACGTCATAAATTTTGAAGTGTTTTCATAGCAAATGAGGCATAGGCAATAACTTCATTTATTTCAAAGTGTTTTCATAGCAAATGACATGCAAGTAATAACTTTACAAATTTTGAAGTATTTTGATAGAAAATGAGGTATAGGTGATAACTTCATTAATTTGAGTATTTCCATGGCCAACGAGGCATAAGTAATAACCTCATGAGTTTAAAGTTTTTCATAGCCAATAAGACATAGATGGTAACTTTGTTAGTTCAAAGTGTTTTCATGGCCAATGAGGCATGAACAATAATTTTATTAATTGGAAGTGTTTCCATTGTCAATGAAACATAGGCAATAATTTTGTTGGTTTTGAAGTGTTTTCATAGCCGATGAGAAGTACGCAATAACTTCTTGAATTTTAAAGTGTTTCCATGGCCAATGAGGCATGGATAATAACTTTGTTAGTTCTAAAGTATTTCTATAGCCAATGAAACATAAACGATAACTTCATAAATTTGGAATATTTTTATGGCTAATGAAGTATAAGAAATAACTTCATTAGTTTTAAAATATTTCGATGGCCAATGAGACATAAGTGATAATTTTATTAATTTAAAGTGTTTTCACAGCCAATAAGGCATAAGCGATAATCTCATGAATTTGTTAACTTCATTGGTTTTAAAGTGTTTCCACAGCCGAAGAGGTGTAAGTAATAACTTCATGAATTTTGAAGTGTTTCCGTACCCAAAGAGGTATAGGCAATAACTTTATGAATTTTAAAGTATTTCTATAGCCAAAGAGGCATAGGCAATAGCTTCATAAATTTTGAAATGTTTCCATGATCAATGAGACATATGAAATAACTTCATTAATTTGAAATGTTTTTATAGCCAATAAGGCATAAGTAATAACTTTTTTACTTTTGAAGTATTTTTATAGTCAATAAGATGTAAGCAATAACTTCATAAATTTTGATGTGCTTCCATAGCCAATCAGGCATAGATAATAACTTCATAAATTTGAAATATTTATATAGCCAATGAGGCAATAAATGATAACTTCTTTAGTTTTGAAGTGTTCCTATAGCTAATGAGGTATAAGCAATAACTTCATAAATTTTGAAGTGTTTCCATAGCTAATGGGACATAACCAATAACTTCATGATTTTTGAAGTGTTTCTATGGCTAACAAGACATTGGTAACAACTTCATTAGTTTTTGAAGTGTTTCTATGGCTAACAAAATATTGGTGATAACTTATGACAATAACTTCATGAATGTTGAAGTATTTTCATAACCAATGTGGCACAGACGATAACTTCATAAATTTTAAGTGTTTTCATAGCCAATGAGGCATAAGCAATAACTTTCTTGATTTTGAAATATTTCCATGACCAATGAGGCATAAGCAGTAAGTTTATAAATTTGGAGTGTTTCCATGGCTAACAAGGCATAGGCAATAAGTTAATTAATTTTGAAATATTTCTATAGTCAATTAGGCATAAGTAATAACTTCATCAATTTTAAAGTGTTTCCATGGCCAATGAGGCATAGGCTATAACTTTATTGATTTTGAAGTGTTTTCATAGCCGATGAGACATATAACTTCATTAATTTTAAAATATTCTATTGTCTGTAGGACATCGGTCTTAACCTCTAAGATGGTGTACTAGAATAAGGCATCTTGGTTAACTAACTAAGCAAGTTCAAGCCTACCTTTTGTCCTACTTGATTTGAAAGGGTAATTAATGATTTTCATTTATATTAATTAAGGACCCATCTTGGCTTGTTGTTGATTAGATCTAAAGTGTTGCTAATGGCTTTGATGGCACACCCAGTGGGATCCAATTTGATCAAGTTTAATTCTTATTTGAACTAGCTCTAGTTTAGATTAGAATAGTAACATCACCTATTATTCAAACCCTTGGAAAGTTGCCAAAGGTTTAACACACTCAGTGGGACTCAGTTTGACCTTGTTCAGTTCCATTCGGACTAATCTGGTTCAAGTTTGAGTTTAGTTTAGATTCAGTCAATTTGGATTTTGGGTCTAGCTCAATTTGAGTCCTAATCCATTTGATTAGTTTAGATCTATTTAGTGATCTATCTAGTTCAATTTAATTTTGTTCATTTTAATGTGATTGAGTTGCATTAAGTTGATCAATTTGCATTAATCAATTTGGTTCGGGAGCCATTGAGCTGTAATGATGATGTTACCATAAGCCCACAAGCTAGCTATAATTTAAATTTATTTTAGGGCAAGATAGTAGGCTGGCCCTAAGTCGATTGATTATCGAGCAAGACCACAAGTTAATCCTTAACAATTTTGACTTTCAAATGAGACTACAGGCTTAGCTTGAATTTATTAATTATTAGGCAAGACTACAAGCTACCCTTAATTTTTTTTGACTTTTGTGCGAGACTGCAAGCTGACCCTAAATAGTTTTAACTTTTGGGCAAAATCATATACTAGCCCTATATCGATTAGTTATTAGGTGATACAGCGGGTTAACCCTAAGTCGATTGATTGTTGAGTGAAACCGCAGACTGACCCTAAATCATTTTAAATTTTGGGTGAGACCACTAGTTTGCCCTAAGTCAATTTGTTGTCAGGTGAGATTGCAAGCTTTTCCTAAACCGTTTGACTTTCGGGTGAGACAACTAGCTAAGCCTAAGTCAATTACTTATCGAGCGAGACCACAAGCCCTAAACCATTTATTAAGATGTTTTTGTTTTATTTTGTTTTTTTGTTCTTATTTTGTGAGAGTTCGAGCACTCGATCTTCTCATGTTCGATCATCTAAACATGGGTAGGTGTGAATGGCTGAGGTGGCAATGGAGGCTTGTCGGCAATTTAGACCATGAGTGGCCATGGTGTTGGTGAAGATCTTCTGCCATATTAGGAGCCATAAGTGGCCAAAGTGTTGGTCGAGTTTTCTGGTCATAAGAAGAGTTGCGAGTGGCCACGGTGTTGATAGAGTTCCATTATAATGCAAAATGGGCCGAAGGTTGTCATGGCATTAGTAGGATCCTCAATGCCTTAGAGGCCACAAGTGGCTACAATGGTGATGGACAATTGATGATACGGAAGGAGCCGTGGGTGGTTGTAGTGTTGGTGGGGGCTGTTGATGCACAAAGGACCACGGGTTGCCATGATATTGGTAGGTGTCTGCTCTAAGGTTCGGTCGTCTGATCTTTTCACCTTTAGTCATCCAAACCTGGGGGCCAAGTGATTTGCGCAATGAAGCCATAAGTCACTGCAACATTGATGGGTTTTGTGATGTGATTCGGATGCCTAATTTTCTAGGTTCAGTTATCCAAACCTAAATAGTTTTGTAACTTCTAGATGAGCAGGCAATGGCTTGGAGACAAATGTAATCATAGGTGGCTGTGAGGTTTGAGGAGGAAAGGAAAGGGACAATAGCAGAGGTAGGAGTCGTTGATACCTTACAAGAAATAGATAAGAAACAAAGGGGCAAAGAAATAGGAGGATGGAGATAAGAGGAAGACTTGCATCTTAGCTTTCTTCAAGATCTCCTTCAAGAGTCTGACTTCTAATTCACACAGAGCCTCCTTCTATCTCAAAAATTCTCTCTATTCCTCTCTCTATATCTGTGTGTGTGTGTGTGTGTGTGTGTGTGTTGAATTTATATGAGTATTCTCTTGATGAGTATTCTCTTGTCATGAACCTCATATTTCAATCCTAAATTGATATATTCTGAGATAACAAATTCCTTTTTAGAAATCCTATCAATCTTGATGGATTTGAAGTAATCTCTTTCCATTTCTGTAGATTGTGTGTAGTCTCTCAGATTTGCATGCCCAATCCTTTGGTATTTGGTTGCTCAAACATGGGCTGGATTCAAAGAGAAGTCCATTTGGTTTAGATGATCAAGCCTTTGAACATGGGCTAATTTGGGTTCAATTTTTCTAGTTAATTTTTATTTTGAATTAGATCTTACTTGTCTAAATTGGAGATTTGATGGGTGTTCTCTTACCATAAGCTTCATATTTGAATCCTAGATTATTGATATAGTCCAAGATACAACTTTTCTTATTTAAAAAATTCTATTGATCTTTGATGGATTCAAACAATTTGTTTTTGAATTATTGGAGCACACTTATCTATGAGGTTCAGGTGCACAAATCTCTAATATTTGGTTGCTCGAACATAGGCCGAACTGGGCCCGATTTCCTAGCCATTTTTTTCCTATTTCAAATTGGGCCCCCTACTCATTTAGGCTGGATTTAGTGTGCAAAATTTTGGCCCATATTTATTTTAGATTGGACCTTCACCCTTCATGAATTAAACTCAAAGTCCATCTCTAATTCTTGCTGAATTCAAAACTAAAATTGGGTTATAAAATTGACTCAAATAATCTATATTTCAAAAAGGCTAAAGAAGTTGATCAAGAAGATGACTAAAAATCCTAAAAATCTTGAATTGGTAATAAGGAAAGCTTCATCGGAACAAGCTTCCCCACATGCTCAAAGCATCAAAAAGAAAAGGAGCAAAAATAGAAAGAAGAAGTTGATTCAACTAGATGAATACAACATTGAAAAATTAGCCATTAAAAAATACATCGACATTCTAGAGGAATATGTCCAAGGAGAAAAAAATCCAAGTATCTCTCGAGGAATTCCTCCTTAATAAAATTTGAGCATTGCTTTAAGGCTCTGAAATTGAAAATGGAGAAGATGGGCTTCCAATGGCAACATGTGCTGCCACATTTAACGTTAGAAGTCTACAATCAAGACCACCATTAGAGTCATCCCACTATTTCAGTGATGATGAAATTTAGAACACTAGAAAAAGAAGAAGAAAATAGGTTCATAGAGGATGTCATTGATAAAATAAAAGATCCCACAGGTCTCCCTGAGGGTTGCTCTTGAAATAATTATCATAGAGAGTGATTCACTCCTGAATGCGATTATGGTATGCTCAAACTATAGCTAGATACTATGAAAGAACCAGCTATAACTAACATGAAGATTATCAAGAGATAAATGCAAGTGTTGAATAAATGCATGTAGGCTATGGCTGTTCACATGGAAAGCATATCAAATATGACTACATTGGTATGTGAGGAAATTGAGAGGGTGGAGGAGGTTCTAGAAAAAAAGAAAAAATTATATAAAAGACCCTACAGGGGTGGTGAGGAATCACTTACCAACCATCCTTGAGATCAAAATGATCATTCATACCACCTACCACAAAGACAGGTCAAGAAAGCTAGACACTTTCAAAAATAATTATTTGAGTTTATGGCTATGGGATTGATTTCAGCAGCCCAGAGTAGTAAAGATTCTATGGAGTGATCTCGAATCACAAATCAAAGTTTATTTAATTTGAAGTGTACTATCAAGTGTTGTGGAAATATTGATTTTTAGCAAATGCAAACTCCTATTATTGATTATCCTAACAATTGTTAGAAACCTCCTAAAGTAAGAAATATAGCTAACAAAGTAGAAACACACAAAAAAAGAAGAAAGCAAGATATTAATTAATTTGAGAAATGGTATACGGCCTAAACGTATGCCTTCACTTTATAATAAATTTTAAAATAGAAGTATGGAAAGCAAGAGGATAATGAAAACAAAGAAAAGATAGGAAATGAGAAAGGGGCTTTGGTATGTGCTACTATTCCATTCCAAAGTGCTGGACCATGTGGCATCCGACTCAGATGGGTCTTGACTTGGTCATTGGTGGATGTTAATAACATGCTAATGGGTGAGGCTAACTACCTTGGCTTATATCAGTAATCCCTATTGGGATTTGAAGGTGTGTTGTCAATTGCTTCTAGGGTTAACTAGTTTGGAGGGTGCATCGTCAACTACTTTTGAAATTGACTAGCTTAAAGGGTGCATTATCAACTATTTATGGGGTTGACTAGCTTGAAGGGTGCATTGTCAACTTCTTCTAGGATTGACTAACTTGAAGGGTATGTCGTTAATTGCTTCTAGAATTGACTAGATTGAAAGGTGTATTGTCAATTGTTTCTAGGGTTGACTAGTTTAAAGGGCATGTTGTCAACTACTTTTGGGATTAACTAGCATGAAGGGTGCATTATCAAATGTTTCTGGAGTTGACTAGCTTGAAGGGTGCATCGTCAACTGCTTCTAGATTGACTACCTTGAAGAGAGAGTCATCAACTATTTCTAAGATTGACTATCTTGAAGGAGTATTGTCAACTACTTTTGTGATTAACTAACTTGAGGGGTGTGTCATCAACTACTTTTGAGGTTGACTAGTTTGAAGGGTTCATCATCAACTACTTTTGGGGTTAACTAGATTGAGGGGTACATCATCAACTGCTTTCGAGATTGACTAGCTTGATGATTGTATCATCAATTGCTTCTGAGGTTGACTAGCTTGAGCGGTTTATCATCAACTGCTTCTGGGGTTGACTAGCTTGAGGGGTGTATCATCAACAACTTCTAGGGTTGATTAGCTTGAAGGATACATCATTAACTACTTCTGTAGTTGACTAGCTTTAAGAGTATATCATCAACTACTTTTGGAGTTAACTAGCTTTAAAGTATAGTCAACAGCTTTGAATATGTTAGTATTCAACTTCTTTGACTCGGTAGCATCACAAACGGCTTAGGGGGTTGGCTATAGCTTTGGAGTGCTACCAAAGGCTTTTATAACACACCCATTAGGACTCAGTTTAGCCCAATTTAGTTTCAATCAAACTATTTTTGGCTTAGGTCAAGATGGTAATATCACCTATTGTTCATGGCCTTAGGATATTGTCGAAGGTTCAGCACACTCAGTAGAACTCAAGTTGACCCTATTTAATTTCATCAGGACTAATATGATTTAGGTTCGAGTTTGGTTTGGAATTAGCTTAATACCCAATTTAAATTTGAGTCTGAATTGATTTAACTCAATGTCTAAAACTTGATTGAATTGTGATTCACTATCTTCTTTTTGAAAGATAGTGATATGTTCCGATTTTCTATTCCTAGAACCTTTGGTAATCGGGTTCGCACCGATTCTTTATAGTATAACCAAGGGAACTATCTGAAATGTCCATTCCAAAATCATTACTGATATTGATAGTGAATGTTCAATAATGAATTTAATTTACCAAGCTTAGCATTGATCTTTAAAAACTATTTGTTAAATATTGATCATTGATTCTAATTGGAGTAGTGCAAATTTAAATTTGAGTCTAATTTGACTTAATTTAATATTTAGGATTTGATCTTGGTTTAAGTCTAGTTTTATTTGATTTAGGTCAAATTCAACATTGTGTTGAATCTTTATCAAGTTTATGTTCGTATCTTGATGGACTTTGGTCCAAGTTTATGTCAATTTAGTTCAACTTGATTTCAATCTAAGCTCAACTTAATTTTGGTTTGACTATGAGTTTGACCCCTTCAGTTTGAACTTGATTTAAACTAATTAGGATTTGATTTGAACTTACTTTGATCTATATTGTATTTGATTTGAATTAATCTTGAATTGACACAACTTGAACCCATTAGGATTGAGTATGAGCTATTTTCGTTGGATCAATTTAATTTGGGTTTTAGATCCAATTCATTTTGAGTTTTAGTTCATTTATTTAATCAATTTAGGTCCATTTGGTGGTTTATTTCAATCAATTTAGTTTTCCTTATTTATTCTAGGCCTAATGTGAATTTTGATTGATTTGTATTAATAATTTATTCATTGAGCCTGTGAATTTTAATTTTATAAACGCAAGGAGCTTTTTTTATAAAAGGGCTTTTAAAAATTTTCAGGGTCTTTTTTAAAATAAAAATTTAAATTACTTGCAAATAAAACTGTTTTAAGGGTTTATTTGTAAAAGTCAAAATTTTCAGAGGTTTATCTACGAATATAAAGTGTGAGAGAATTTATTCACAAACTCTAAATTTTATGGGAATTAATTTAAAATTTCAAACTTCATGGGCATTTTTGTAAAATTTTTTATTTCGGGAACTTGCAGAAAAAGTATAATCAAGGACCTGTTCACAACGATTTTATAATTTTCATTTTAGCTCAAATATTTGATAAATTTCATATATGATTTTGGTCCAAATATCTGGTCTACTCAGCTCTCTTTAGCTTGAGCTCAATTTATCAATGATTCAAATCCAAATTGGACATAATTTTTGGCCAAATTTGATTATGATTTAGTTCTAATTGAGGCTCATATTTGGATCACAATTCAATGACATCCAACTCTATACTTTGACTGAATTTAATTAAATTTAATTTTTGATCAAAAACTAATTCAAAAAATGACCTCTTGTTACATGGTGACTCACACTAATGTGTAGTTATCCCAGCCTCTATCAAATAGTCTAGAAATAAATGCTCAACTTACTAGGTTTAGTGAAATCCTAGTTCTAGAACTTATGAAAGGATGTACTCCATCGACTTCAAAGAAATTATGCATATAAGACACGACAGTGAAAATAACTCTATAATTGCGTCAGAATAACTTCATAACAGCTTCAAGGGGCCCTAAATCAACAAGCACCAAAGGAAGAAGCAAATATTTTGGGAGAGGATTAAATAGGCTAAAATTAGAGCTTTGTATGTCATTAAATTATTGCTCAAATGTGGGTTTCAGTTAGACATAAATTATATCCGAGTTTGATCAAAAATTAAGCTTAATTTGGACTTAAATAATTAAAAAATACGAGCTCAAGTTTGGCCTAATCCAAATAAGCTAATTGGACTGGATTCTTGAACCAAAATTGAGCCCAAAATCCATTTAAAACCGTACGCCAAGATGACAAAATATAAAAATTTTTAAATAAGTCCCTGGATTGAACAAATCCTCATAAATAGATCCTTAACTGAATTTTTTTTACAAATAAGTCCTTGAGATAAGAATTATATAAAAAAGTCAAATAAAATCCTAAAATTATAGATTAATCCAGCAAAATTCAGGATTTATAAACAAGTCCCTCGAAAGGTCAATAATTATAATTTAATACAAATAAATCCTTTAAAAAATTTTATTTACAAATAAGTCCAAATTTTATTCAAAAAGAACTTTGAAAATTCTAAAACATTATAAATAATTTTTTTGCCAAAAAAATCCTCTGAAATTTATAAAATTATAATTTAGTCCAATTTTTTCAAAAAAAATTAGCAAATATCCCCTCTATGATTTCAATAAATGGGATGAGTACAACTTTCAAGATATCATTATTTACAACAAATAGATTTACGCATATTTCTTTATAAGCTCATCCAAACTTTGGATATACTCTATCTATATCCATCAACATCCACATCCATTATTCAAAATTCAAGTGAAAAAGATTTGATCCTAACCCAACTTAATCTCTTTACGAGTTTATAAAAATCTTTAGAAACCTACAAATCAAAGATAAAAAGAGATCAAAGATGAGTAGAGAGTAGAATAGGAAGCACTGAAAGACTATCATCGAAGAAGATTAAAAGGTGGAGTTTCAAACTTAGCTTCATTCTTTTCTTTCCTTCTACCCATTCTTCTTCTCTCCTGTAGGAGATGCAATAGGAAGTGGGTGGCAATGAGAACAGATCAGGATTGAACCTCCCTGCCTCTTCTGATCTGCCACCGGAGGAAAGAGGCTAGATCCGGCTGAAAATGGCTAGATCTGGCCATTGAAGGAGGGGTAGACATGCCCCTCTATCATGCGTTGGAGGAGAAAGGCCAGATCCAGCCAAGAAAGGGATCAAGCCTGCTTAGGCTTGGTGAAGCTCCGTGAAGATTCGCCAACAAAAGAAAAGGAAAAAAATGGCTAAAATAGAGAGTCAAGTGTTGGGCTAGGGGGAGAAGAAGAAAGATAAAATATAAAAAATACAAAAAGTTGTTGAGTAAAAAAAAGAGAAAAAAATTTAAAAATAAATAATAACAAAAAAGGAATAAAAAGGAATTTTCAATATTACAGTGACTCACGGCCCTTGGTGATGAAGACAACGATGAAGATAGCGATACAGACAGTGAACCAATAATCCTACTGTGGCCACCTGTGGCCTCTCGAAGAGGGTTTATCTTCATTACTATAAGCCAGCTTTCAAGATCGCATCCAAGCTAGCCTTCGGGCTCAAACAAGGCCAGCCTTCAAATTCACATCTAAGCTAGCCTTCAGGATTGCACTTAGCCAGTCTTTGGGCACACAATTAGCCAGCTTTCGAGCTTGCATACAGTCAGTCTTCGGGCTTGCACTCAACTAGCCTTCAAGCTCACATTTAACCAGCCTTCAAGCTAGCACTTAGCCAGCTTCCAGACTAGTACTTAGCTAGCTTTCAAAGCTCACACCTAACCAATCTTCGAGCTCATACTCAATCGGCCTTCAGGCTCGCACCCTAACCAACCTTCAGGCTTGTATCCAAGCTAGCCTTCAGGTTTGCGCTCAGCCAAACTTCAGGTCATACTCAGCCAGCCTTCAAGCTCGCATCCAAGCCAACTTTCGAGCTTGTGTCTTAGCTAGCCTTCAAGCTTACACTTAATCAACCTTTTGGCTCACACTTAGCTAGCCTTAAAATTCTCACTCAACCAACCTTCAGGCTCATACTCAACCAACCTTCGGGCTCATATCCAAGCTAGCCTTCAAGCTTACACTCACTCAGCCATCGGGCTCCAAGTCAACCTTTGGGCACACACTTAGATAGCCTTTGGGCTCACACTCAATTAGCTTTTGGGCTCACATTCAGTTAGCTTTTGAGCTCACACTTGGCCTACCTTTAGGCTCACATCCAAGGGAGCCTTCTGTCTTGCATCTAAGCCAGCCTTCTGGCTCACACTTAGCTAGCCTTTGAGCTCGCATTGTAGCCAGCCTTCGGGCTTCTACTGAGCTAACTTTTGAGCTCACATCAAAGCTAGCCTTTGAAATCGCACTTAGCTAGTTTTCGGACTCGCACTCAACTAGCCTCCGGGCTTGCACTCAACCAGCTTTTAAGCTCACATCTAAGCTAACTTTTGGGCTCACATCTAAGCTAGCTTTTGGACTCCCACCCAATCAACCCTCAGGCTTGCATTAAGCCAACTTTCAAGATCATGAACTAAGCCAATCTTTAGGTTCGCACATTTAAAGTTGGGCTACAAGTCCATCTGAACTTATCATAAATAGCCAAGGACCATCAAATCAAATTAATTAATATTGAAATTGAATTTAGTGAAAAAAAAAAGATAAAGGCCAAGTGGCTTAAATGGACTTAAATTGGTCAAAAAAGTTGGACTAAAACTCAAATTGAGCTAGATTTTGAAAATCCAAATTGAGTTAACCAAATAAACTCAAATTCAATACTAATCAAGTTCAAGTTGAGTCAACTTAAACTTAAATTGGGTTCAAATCTAAATCAAATCCAAACAAGATTGAACTAAGCTCAAATTAAATTCAAATCAAATGCAAAGTAAAAAAGCAAACTTAAAGTCAAACTAGAATCAGACTATATTGGGCCTAAACTGAAATTAAGTTGAACTAAATTGACTTGAACTTGAGCCAAAGTCCAGTAGACCTGAACTTGATAAAGGTCCAACACAAAGTCAAACTTGACTCAAGCTAAATAAAATCAAACTCAATCTTGAACTAAATAAGGGTCAAATTGAGTTCCACTTAGTGCATTGAACCTTCGGCAATGCTCCAAAGTCACAAACAAAGGGGTGATATTACTGCCCTGACCTGAACCAAAATTAGTTCAATTAAAACTAAATAAGGTCAAACTGAGTCTTGTTGAGTGTATAACAAAAGCATTTAGCAATATTTCAAACCTATATCTAACTCTATAAGTCATTGGTGATGCTACTAAATTAAAGATGTTAATTGCCAGTACGCTCAAAGCTATTGGCCATACTTGTAAGCTATATTTAACTCCATAAACTATTGGTGATGCTCTTAAACCAAAGAAGTTAATTGCTGACATGTTTAAAGTTGTTGGCCATACTTCAAAGCTAGTTAACTCTAGAATCCATTGATAATATATCTTCCAAGCTATATCCAACCACATAAGCTATTCCTGATGCTATCAAACCAAAGCAGTTAATCATGAACATAATCTAAGCTATCAACCACACTTCAAAGCTATATTCAACCCCATAAGCTATTAGTGACGCTATCAATCCAAATAAGTTATTTGCTAATATGCTCAAAACTATTGACCACACTTTAAAGCTATACCCAATCCCTCGATGCTGTCGGTGACACTACCAAATCAATGAAGTCAACCTACAATACACCCAAAACTATTGGCCATACTTCAAGCTAGTCAACCTACGAGCAGTTGACGATGCACCATTCAAGGTAGCTAGCCCCAGAAGCAGTTGGTGATGCATCTTCAAGCTACACCCAACCTTATAAGCTATAGGTGGAGCAGCTCAAAATCAATGAATTTATCACCTACGCCTTATTGGATATAGAAACACTTCAAAAATCCAAAGAAATTATTGTCTATGCCTTATTGGCTATAAAAATGCTTCAAGGTTAATGGAGTTATTGACTACGCCTTATTGGTTAATGAAAATACTCTAACCCAAATTGAGTTATCACCAATACCTTATTGGCTAATTTAAAATACTCCTACCCAAATAAAGTTATTGCCTATACTTTATTGGCTATGGAAATACTTCAATAAGCCCCAAAGAAGTTATCATTGATGCTCAAAACTATTAGAAACACTTCAAACTTCTCCCATTTTCTTCCACGATTCGAGTCAAATGTCATGTAGTCTAGTGTGGGGGAAGTGGAGTAGCAGCACATCAAAGCTTCTTCTTTGCCCTTTCTCTTTCTTTTCCTCTATTTCTTTTATGTTTTCTATAATTCTATGTTGAACTTCATTGTAAAGTGAGAGTATACACTTGCTTAAGCATGTACCATCTTTTTAAATTAATTAATCAATAATGCTTTCTTCTTTTTTTGTGTGTCTCTATTTTATTAACCAGGTTTCTCACCTTAAGAGATTTCTAATAATTATCAGGGTAATTAGTAATAGGAGCTTGCGTCTATTGAAATTCATGTTCTTATAATACTTGATAGCACATTTAAAATTAAAATAAATTTTGACTTGTGATTCGAGGTCACTCCTTTGAGTCTCCACTATCTCAGGTAGTCAACTTCGATCCCATAAATTTTGGCATGTTCGGTAGGACTAAGTCTAACTTAATCTTAATCTAAGAACTTTTCTTCGATTTGTGGCAAACTTGTGTGCTATGTAAACTAAATACATAGAGCATTGGTCAATCACAAATTTTGGCATACCCAGTGGGACATGACTTCTCCTCCAAATAGAGAAATCTGGTTAAAATAGGCACATATCAAAAGAAGAAAATTTAAAAGTTGATGATTAATTAAGAGAAAGGAAAATGACAATATCAAGTGGCTCTTCTACTCCAATCCACACCATCATCCTCAGTGAAAGGTTTACAGCACACTTCGTCAACCAATGCTCACTATGGGGGCAAACTTGTAGCACACTTTATCAACCAACAATCAGCACAGGGAAAACTAGAGTTCACATAAGTATAGATCAGCCCCTTGCCTCCCACCTAGTGGGCAAAGACCAAGTCTACTCAGGAGATAAGAACATCTCATCTAGGGGGCAAAGACCTCCTATTCAAGGGTAAGGACCTCCCATCTAGGGAGCAAGGGCCAAACCCATTTAAAAGGGCTAAGTCCAAATACCATTATGTTAATCCTTGATGACAAAATTACAACTGTGGGGGAAATTGAAGTCTATATCAGCCATTAGGCTATGTCCAACTTCATATAATTCATGCATGGTACTTCTGCTTTCACCGATAGTATCACTACTCCAAGCATTTCTAAGCTACAATTGATCCAGTCATTGCTCTACCTATCTGGTATGGATCAGCCCCTTGCCTCCCACTCTATAGGAAAAGATCAAGTCCATCTTTGTGGGCAAAGATCAAGCTCACCTAGGGGTCAAAAGATCAAGTCCACCCTAGAGGAAAAAGACCAAGTCCACCAAGGGGGCAACGCCAGCATAAAGGTCAAATTTCATCATACTAAACCTTGATGATAAAACAGAGGTTTCATTAGTACAAATTAGGACATTAGTCTCTCAAAGACAAAGCAATAAGCAAAAGACAGTTTTGACTACCTACAACTTATCAAAGGAAAGATTAGCGGGGTGTTCAATCGACTTGGGATGTTAGAACAAACCTAAAGCTAGATTCTATAATCCTCACCTCCAATTCTACAAAGGCTAAAGGAGAATAATAGAAGGACATGCATTTAATCTTCTTCAGCTTAGAAAAGGGGCAATGCCATCTTCACTAGACTGATTAATGGACGAGCAATTAAATTTGAAAAGAAGGATACTTGCACCAAGTCAACAATATAGAAAAGTCAAATGGTTGCATGAGCTTCAAAATCACAAAATAAAAAAGATATTTAGCCTATGACAAAATGTCTATTCACATCAAAACTAACTAGTCAAGTATGCATTATACTTCTCAAGGCAGAACATAAAAAAAGGAATCAAGAAAATATATAACAAAAAAATGTGCTTAGTATTCAGATAAAATACCTTCGATTTTAGAGACACAGTCTCTGAAAATGAAAGGTTAATCAACAAAAGGATGGTCGATGATGAAACATGATGGAGTTAGAATCCCAGCACCTCCCTCGGCCACCTACACCCTAAGTTAACTTTAGGAATACAAGCCTGAAAATACGGTGGCCAATCTACAAATAACTAAAACTTTTTTAGGAAAGTTACTTCAAAAATGAAAGTGCTAGGATCTAAAAATAACCTCTCAAGAATCTACTCCTATAGGCAAAAGATCATTCCCCTAAAAAAATAAAAAATAAAGTCCAAAATGGGCAAATCTCATATGGAAAACTAAACCAAGAGAGACAAACTCAAAGAGTAAGAACCAGTTGACATCTATAAGTTCGTAAACCTTGGATTTTTAAAAGAGAAATAAGATTGCTAAAAGAATTAAAAAAGAGAAAAAAGATGCAAAAAAGTAAATTAAAAATTAAAAAATTGATAAAAGGGGAAGAAAATTGGATCACATGCTGGACTTAGGACGACTGACCTATTATCGACTAAGAAAGACCACCCAAAAAGTAAGTACCTGTTGACATCTATGGGTGTGTAGATCTTGAAAATTGAGGTTAAGAGAGATCCGAGATCAAAGTCAAAGCCAAAGAAGCAATTAACTAATAGGAACATGGTACAAGTAGAGGAGTCGCCAGAATAACATATTCTTAAAAAAATATTACATTAGGAAAAAGGTATAAGGGAAGGTCGATTGGTGACCTACCATCTTTTGGAACCAAAATTATCCTCAAACATTAACAGACCTAACCAAGTAAGAGACTTTAATTGAAGATGGAAAGATATATCACCTGTTTATCAAAATATTTTCAAAATAATAAATCTCTAAAATTTTTTCTTTCAAAAATAAAATAAGTACAAATACATATGATTTGCATCATTTGCTTCTTTCAATATCATAATCAAATTAAAAAAAGAGAGACAATATTATTTTATAAGGTTACTTCTCTCAAAACTCATACACCAATTTGGCATTTAGAAGATGAACTATTAGCTTGAAGTATAGCAACTCGACAAGCATTGATCAAAGTATCTACTCACTAAGCCAGCTGACTATTGCAGCATGTCCTACTCTAGCATGTTAACATAGCATTATAAGAGACAAGTCTCATAAATATAACAACTTCTTGCTTTATTCTTTGCTCTACCAAGACGCGGTATGAAAAACAAGGTGAAAAAACTTCAAGGTGGCACTCGAGATAGCCCTCTTAGCAATCAAGTCCACTTCCATGTGGTAAACTAAGTTCACTTTTACACGATAAACTAAGTCTACTTTTATATGACAGCTTAAGTCTACTCTCACATGACAAATCAAACTCACTTTCATGTGATAACCTAAGTCTACTTTTATGTGTTAACTTAAGTCCACTTCCCCTTGACAACCTAAGTCCACTTCTATATGAGAAACCAAGTCTACTTCCATGTGATAATCAGATTCAATTCAACATCACAAATCAAGTCCATTTCCACATGGCGAATTAAAGTCTACTTTGTGTAACAATCAAGTTTGCATCTATATGACAAATTAAGTTCACTCTCGTGTGGTAATTTAAATCCATATAGTTAGTAAGTTTGTTCGCACCCTCTCCTCTTGCCAAAACTTGAGAATAGGTTGCAAAGGAAGTAATTTATTTGAGGCAATTTTTGCTACAATTAAAATTAATTAAAATATAATTAAAATTGAGACTTGTATGTCACTAAATTATGGCTCAAATATTGGTTTTAGTTAAGCTTAGATCACGTCTGAGTTTAACCTAAAATTGAACTCAATTTGGAGTTAAATCATTAGAAGATTCGGGCTCAAGCTTGGCTAAATCCAAATAAGCTAATTGGACTGGATTCTTGAATCAAAATTAGATCCAAAATTCATTTAAAATTTAAGCCAAAATGACAAAATGCAAGAATTTTATAAATAAGTTCCTGGATTGAATAAAAAATCTTCATAAATGGGTCACTATCCAAATTTTTCTTACAAATAGGTTCTTGGAATAAAAATTTTACAGAAAAAATCCGATAAAATTCTAAAATTATAAATTAGTCTCAAAAAATCTAAAATTTATAAATAAGCCCCTCGAATGGTTAATAATTATGATTTAATCCTTATAAAATTCAAGATTTGCAAATAAATCCCTCTAAAAATTTTTATTTATAAATAAGCCTCTAGAAATTTAACTTTTTACAAATAAATTTTTCAAAAATTTATTTGTAAAAAGTTAAATTTCTTATTTGCAAATAAGTCAAAATTTTATTTAAAAGGAACCTTAAAATTTTCAAACCTTTATAAATAAGTCTTTTTATAGAAAAACCCCTGAAATTTATAAAATTGTAATTTAGTATAAATTTTTCGAAAAAAATTATAAATATTCTCTCTATAATTTCAATGATCAAGATGAGTGCAGCTTTCAAGATATCATTATTTACAATAAACAGATTTACACATATCTGATTATAAGCTCATCCAAACTTTGGATAAACTCAATCCATATCTGTCTACATCAATATCCATTATCCAAAACTCAAATAAAAATAATTTGATCCTAGCCCAACTTTATCTCTTTACAAGCCTATAAAAATCTGTGAAAACTTGCAAATCAGAGGCAAAAGGAGAGCAGAGATGAGCAGAGAGCAGAATAGGAAGCATTGAGAGACCATCATCAAAGAAGATTAAAGGGGTGACGTTTCAAACTTAGCTTCATTCTTTTCTTTCCTTTTGCTCATTCTCCTTCTCTCCTATGGGACCTACAATAGGAAGTGGGCAGCAATCAGAACAGATGCTCAGCTTAGAGAAGAATCAAAAGCAAGGCAAAAGAAATAGTGAGGTTATTGAATTATCCCATACTTTATCTTCCTTGCTTTCCCCTATACTTTGCTACCTTTGGCTCCCCGATTTTCATGTAGGATCATCTCTTGTTGTTGCCCACTTGATGTGCTTTCTTAGCCAAGATGATGATGGGTCCTGATTGGGACATTGGGCTAATCCTGGCCAAGCCCTTGCCAAAGTCAGTCAACTAGCTCTGCACCCGACCTCAACTTGCCAATGCCTTGTTCTTGTGGTCACACTAGGCCACCGGCCCCACTCCCGCGTGGTCAACACTACCCTTGTTTCTGCCTCACCCAGATCCCTCGCAAGCCTCTCCATCAATGTCTGGCTCCCCTTTGATGCCACAAGTCTCGAGGATCAAGCTGACGTCGCCTCTTTCAACTCATTGCTAGAGGAAAGAGGCCGAATCTAGCTAGAAATGGTTGAACCCAAATTCTTCAATAGGTTGAGACAGGATCCAATAAAAAGTCAATCAAGGGTTGGATCTTGAAAGTAAATATGGCAATCTAAGAGAGGGGTGAACTAGGTTTAAAGAACAAATGACGATTTTTACAAAGATTCAAAGCCCAATTCAAAATATCAAAGCAAATTCACACAAAACTTCAATCAAACCACTAGTGCTATAATGTAAATTGAGAAAGGGAAGAATAACACTATTATTTAATGTGGTTTAGAGACTAACTACTCCTATTTCATAACTCTTGCCTCACTCTTGAGGACTTCAACATTCCACTAATGTGTCACTTTATTGGTGAAGCCAACCCTATATAACTCCTCTTGCCCCAACCGATAAGATGCAAGTCCAATCTAGAGTAGAGTTTTTCAACCACTCCAAACAACCTTGGAGTGGATTACAAGTGAAAATTGGAAATAAATGATACAAGTTAAGCTCACTATAAGATCTCTCAAGATTTGACACAAAGACTAGAAGATTTGATATGAAAGTAATTGTTTAGAGAACTCTTTGTTAAAAAGCTTGGATAGGCTTTGGTCTCTTCTCTAAAACAAATTAGAAGATGTAAAACTCATTACAACCATGTTTATTTATACCTTATGGATCAAAACAGGCCGTTGGGAGTGGGATCCCACAGTTTGGTTTGCTCCAATGATCAGAAAATAGCTATTAGTCTTGTATAAAATCTAAATTGAATGTCTATTTCTGAATTGAATGTCCATTTTGGTCAGAGTTGAAATCCCAATCAGATATTGGTTTGACAATCAGGCATCCATTACTATATAACTATTGTAGATTTCTATAGCAACCAGATGTCCAGTTCAGAAATGGGCATTAGGTTCAGTCAATAAAGCTCTATTAAGAGCTTCCTATAGAACTATATGCGACATATGCTCTAAACAAAACACTCTCAAAATCAAAGTCTAGTTGATCTGATTTCTTGAACAGTCTTCAAGCTATCTACATGTTTTTCAAGTGATGTTCGTTAAATGACCATCACGCCTCAATCTTCTTTATGATCATCTTCATGTTTATCTTCTCTTTGAGGCTAGAATAATCTTGGACTTCATTTTGAGTTAGGCTATGCTTTAGTCTATATTGCTTAAAAAATTATTAAATATATGGTTTGGTCATTATTAAAACTACAAAGAATGATAGATATAGCATCCATTGAGGATCCAATAGGAACCTAGTTAAGGTCAAATCCAAGAAGGATCCATCAAGAATCGATCAAGGATCATAATCAAGGTCCATTAAAGATCTAATCAGAACCTACCAAGGATTTTGGATCTAAGATCTGTTAAGGATCCATTAAGGGTCCGACACAAAGTCAAACTTGAATTGAATCGAATAAAACTTGACTTGAGTCAAAATCAAGTTCTAAATATTGAATTGAATCAAATCAGACTCGAATCAAAATCAGTATTGCCCCAACTAGGGTCAATGATTAGTATTTGATAAATATTCTTTTGAAAATTAAAACTAAGCTTGATGGATTGAATTCATTATCACGAGTTAAACATTCACAACTAATATCCTTGGTTTCAAAAATCCCAATAGTTATTATTGGAGTGGATGTTTCACAGTTTCCTAGGTCAATCTGATGTTCTCTCTATAATTATGGTAGTTAGTTTACGGTAGTGGCCTATGATTTCACACTATAGAGCATTAGTACAAACCTAATCACTAATATTGAGATGATTGATTCACTATTCAAGCTAGTAAAGAAGAATGATATGGGCATTGGTTTGGAGTTGTCAACAATGCCCTAAACCCTAATTGACAACAAGCCAAGAAAGTTTGTTAACCATTAGGTTGAAGATGATTAGTACAAGCCAAGGCCACTTATCATTCCTTCAAATTAGATTGATTTAAGATAGGCTCAAACTCACTTAGTTAACTAGCCAGAATGCCTAATTTAGATAAGGTCAACCAACAATACACTTGAAGCTATCAATCACCCTTTAAGCTAGTCAACCCTCAGGAGCAGTTGATGATGCGCCTTTCAAACTAGTTAACCCTAAAATAGTTGGTAATGTTCCCTTAAATTAGTCAACCTCAAAACTGTTGATGATGCCATGAGCCAAGATGATTGGTTGCATCCATCAGTATGTTGTCAGCACCTATTGAAGATCAACCTCAAAACTCATCTAAGTTAAATTCCACTTAGCTTAGTACTTGAGAGCAGGGTGATAGTGCATATCAAGCTTTTCCTCACTTCCTCCCTCATTTCTCCATGTCCTACCAAAGTATGCCTTAGACCTCGATAAGGTCAATTGACACAAGTCAAAGTAGTCCACCACACTCTAAGATCAAACCATGTTATCAGTATCCACTAAGGATCAAATCAGACTCCATATGATCCAGCACATAGGAGTAGGGCAGTAGCAGATATTGAGCTCTTCCTATTTTCTTCTCTCATTTTATGTTATTTATACATTCAAATCTATTAAATTATAAAGTAAGGGTATACCCTTATTTAAATCATGTATCATCTTTTTTATATCAATCAAATGATGTTTTTTTTATGTTTTTATTTTATTAACTAGATTTCTTATTTGAAGAGGTTCCTAATAATTATTAAAGTAATTAATAATAAGGACTTGCGGCTATTAGAAGTCAATGTTCTCAAAATACCTGATAGCGCACTCAAATTAAACCCACTTTGATTTGTTCATCTAAGTCACTCCCTTGGGTCTCCTCTACTTTGGGCCGCTAAAATCGATTCCATAATTGGGATAGTTATAATGATAATGATCGAAAAAATACAAACAAAATCACTCAAACAAAAGTATCTCAAGGATTGAAATATAAAGGCAATGAGGATTCAATGATTAACGATCAATTAGAGCTCTTATATAGTTTAAAAGACTTTGGCAGAGTAGATTTTTCTCTAAGAATATGAAAGCTAGTTTTTCTCACTAAGTAAAGAAGTTTCAAGCCTTTACATAACTATTGGAGCCAAAAATTAGCTAATAAGAATTATCCCTATCTATTTCTGATAGGTTCAATTTACGAACTAGCCACCAAGCCATTCTAATTGTCAGAAGACCAAGATGTTATGTTATGTCTGCCCATGTTTGAGTGACTAAACTCAGAGTTTAGTTAGTCAAACTATTAGAATAGAAGTTAGAAACCTTCTTTCTAATATGTTCAGAAAGCCAAATAGGACAGCTCGACCAACCTGACTTAATAGAGACAAAAATATAAATTTTATCTATTAAGTTTGATTGACCGAACATTGCAATTTGGACATCTGAACTTGATAGAAATTCAGATCCTGAATTTCTACAAGTTCGGCCCAAGTTTGGCACTTTATAAATTTGCATAGGCAAAAGTAAATAAGATATGTGAAAGTTTAGCAAGTAAAATAAGGGTCAAACAAAAAAGTTTGAGGGGCATAAGATTATTATCGATTAATAGGTAGATTGTTGGGATCCATTTGTGCTGACACTTCTCAAAAATCATGTGCATTGGAGATTGATTGATCTAAATAAGAATCTACCGAAGAAATTTACGATGAGAGATTATCGTTTTTAGTGCATGCATTCTAAAGAATAGTGGGATTGAAATACATTTATAAATAAAATCTCATATCTGTTACACTATATTCCATAATAAAGAACATCAATATTCTTAATAGATTTATAGTTTATGTACGGCGATAAGGTAGTTGTGAATATTCCCCAATGAATCTACCAAAATAAGAGGTGGGTCACCTCTACAAATTATCATCAATTAAGATCTTGAAAATAATTATTGAAAGGAATAAATACATGATCGGATATACAAATTATGTTGATACTTCTAAATTTTAGAATCAATTGTTTATTAATATGATTTCTTTTGAAATCGTGCTTGTGCGATAATTTCAAAATTATGAGAGTTATCAAATATTTTGAAAACTAAACATATATCTACGTATTACTATTAGACAATTAGTGGGGTATTATTGTAAAAAAAAATACTATAATCTAATAATAATTAAATGTAAATTATTTAAATTAAAATTGTAAAAGGATGCATCTTTTTGAATATGTGTATTTGTTTTAATTAAATCTATCTATCCAACAAAAGATTTATTATTTGGAGGCATTACTTCATTAATAGCTTTGTAATATATAAATAGAGACTTCTAAAACGTCTTGAAATAATACGAGTACAGATATAAATTATAACATAATAATAGATAACATCCGAATGTATATATCACTAATGCTTTCAATGTTGATCCCGAATGATTTAAACTTTCGAAAAGACTTGAAATATAAATACCACCACCTTTTTATAGCAGACATTATATCTCTAAAATAATTTTTTGTATTTCAATATGCAGCAACATGAAAAATTATTATTCTAAAGAAAATTTTTCTCATATCATCTTGCCTAAAATTATCTTCGGCTATTTATTATTTTTATCTTATAATAATTTTCTATATTCTTAAGTTTTTATTATAACAAGTTTGTTTTTTACTAAATTTCTTAACACATTAATTTAAGATAATTCACATAAAATTAACCGTGTGAGCAAAATCTAATACACCTCAAAGATTTATTAAGTTAGGAGCCCGAAGTAAGATAACTCTTATTATTTTTAATCCCAAAATTCAAATTAAACCAAAACTCATATTAAAACATTGATTAAATTCAATCCCTCTTTTAATCAAAATTCGGATTAAATACATGAACGAAATCAAATTTAATCCAAAT
>RXID01006986.1:614-26919 GCA_005019695.1 Trichopus zeylanicus subsp. travancoricus
TCCCCAGCGCCGAAATTCGGATTTTTTGCAGAAAAGTCCCGAATTTCGGATTTTTGCAAATAAAACCCCGAAATTATTCAAATTTACAGAAAAGTCTCCGAAATTCGAATTTTTGCAAATAACACCCCAAAATTATTCCGGATTATAAAAAATCCTGAATTTTCTTGTAAAACCCTCTTCTTCCTACTTAGCCCTAAACTTAAAATTTAAAGTAAAATATTTTTTATCATATTTTAAGTAAAATTTTACAAAAAAGACATTAGTGATTTTTAAATTTATAATTACAAATTTAATATTTATACATTAAAAAATAGACCCTTAAATTTTTTTTTATAAAATAAGTCTAAATTTTTTTTAAAACTAATTTTTACAAATACACCCCTCATATTTGTAAAAACTTAAGCGTGTATTTGTAAAAATTTAAGAGGTGTATTTGTAAAAATTTTAAATTTTAATTTTTGAAACCTTCGATAATTTATTTGTAAAATTTACTTATAAAATAAATAAAATTTGGACGTATTTATAAAGAAAAATATTAAAGGTGGTCTATTTTTAAATGTAAAAATAGTAAACTTGTAATTTCTAATTTGAAATTTTAAAACTTTCACGGTATTTTTCATGAAATTTAATATTAAAAATGATTAAAATATTAATTTATTTTTTAAAAAAATCAAGCGATCTATTTGTAAATGTACAATATGAAACTTGTAATTTTCAATTTGAAGTTTCGGGCTACAGTGGGAAGAATAGGGTTTTATAAGAAAATTCGGGACTTTTTTATAATTCAAAATAATTTCGAGGTGTTATTTGCAAAAAATTCGAATTTCAGGGACTTTTCTGTAAATTTGAATAACTTCTTGGTGTTATTTGCAAAAATCCACGCCTGCGCGCCGAGGACGGAGGCGGAACGGGCTCGGCCTCCAGTGCACTGAGGCCGTTCCGCCTCCGTCCCAGTCTATTTTGTAATGTATAAATATTAAATTTGTAATTATAAATTTATAAATCATTAATGTCTTTTTTGTAAAATTTTAATTAAAATATGATAAAATATATTTTAGTTTAAATTTTAAGTTTAGGGCTAAGTAGGAAGAAGAGGGTTTTATAAGAAAATTCGGGATTTTTTTTATAATTCGGAATAATTTTGGGGTGTTATTTGCAAAAATCCGAATTTCGGAGACTTTTCTGTAAATTTGAATAATTTCGGGGTGTTATTTGCAAAAATCTGAAAGTCGGGATTTTTCTGCAAAAATCCAAATTTCGTCGCTGGGGTCGGAGGCGGAGGCCGGGGCGCCGGCGAGCCGACACGCGGGCGCGGACGGCCAAGGCCGAGGCCGTTCCGCACCCACGTGCCGGCGGGCCGGCCTCGACCTCCGTCCCCGGCACACGGGGGCGAAACGGCCTCGGTCCTGGCCGTCCGCGCCCGTGTGCCGGCGCGCCGGCCTCAGCCTCCATTCCCCGCACGCGGGGGCGGAACGACCTTGGCCGTGGCCGTGCGCGCCCGAGTTTCGGCGCGCCGGCGCCCCGGCCTCCGCCTCCGCTCTCGCCGCCGGCTCTCGCCCGACCCCCGCCTCCGCTCCCGCCGCCGGCCTTCTCCTTCGCTCCAGCCCGCGCCGAGGTGTTATTTGCAAAAATTTGAATTTCAGGGACTTTTCTGGAAAGAAGAATAATTCCGGGTTTAAGTGTAAAAATTCCGAATTTCGATACTTTTTTTATTTCGGGGTGTTATTTACAAAATTCCGAATTTTGGGGGTTAAATATAAAAGAATAAGTTTTTAGGGGTGTATGTGTAAAATAACCGAGGGTAAAATCAAAATTTTTTGGCAAAATTTTGATTGAATAACAATCAGGGGGCTGTGGGTAAATATTTTCGAATTTGAGGGAGTGGGGTAATTACGCAAATTACGGGGGGGTTAAGCGTAATTAAGACTAATTACGGGAGTTATCTGTAATTATCCCTTAGTTTAATATATTTTAGATTCTGCTTGAATCCAGAAGAAGTACGATGAGCAGATCCGACGATTGCCAGGCCTTTCTCTGATCATGGTACGGCTATATTCATTCATCGAGCTCTCCAGCTCTCTGTCCGATAACATCCAATGCCGCCACTCGATATCTTAGTCTCCTTTTATTTGAATGAAGGAAACCGAAAAATGGAGAATCGAAGGGGAACTCCCATCGCGAACTCGGGGCTCTCACCCAGATCCGACCTCTGCTGCTGTCAATGCAGTGCCTGGAGGAGCAGCAGCAGAGGCGATAGGGCTTGGGCCCGATCAAGACGGTGGTCATCCTCGTCATGGAGAACCACTCCTTCGACCACATGCTCGGCTGGCTCAAGTCCTCGCGCCCCAACATCGACGACTTCATCGGTCGCTAGTCCAACCGCCTCTCCGCCTCTGACCCCTCCTCCCCCGAGGTCTTCGTCTCCCAAGATGCTATCTTCACCGAATCAGACCCCAGCCACTCCTTCCAGGCCATCCGCGAACAGATCTTTGGCTCCGCCAATGCCTCCACTGACCCCGTCCCCATGAACGGCTTCGTCCAGTTGGCCCACTCCATGGGAGAGGGAATGCCCCGCAACGTTATGAGTAGATTCTCCCTCGACTCCATTCCAGTCTACACGGCTCTTGTCAACAAGTTTGCCATCTTCGACCGTTGGTTCGCGTCCATGCCGACATCCACCCAACCCAACCGCTTCTACGTCCACTCGGCCACCTCCCACGGGGCATCCAGCAACGTTCGCAAGGACCTCATCCACGGCTTTCCCCAAAAGACCATCTTCGACTCCCTGGACGAGGATGGCCTTAGCTTCGGGATCTACTACCAAAACATCTTGGCCATGCTCTTCTTCAAGAGCCTCCGGAAGCTCAAACACTTGGTCAAGTTCAACAACTATAAGCTCACCTTCAAGCGGCACACCTACCGGGCCAAGCTCCCCAACTACGTCATCACTAAGCAGCGCTACTTCGACATCGAGCTGTTCCCGGTCAATGACGACCACTAATCCCACGACATTGCCTGCGGCCAAAGGTTTGTCAAGGAGGTATATGAGATGCTCCAGGCCAGTCCACAGTGGAATGAGATGGCGTTCCTTATCACCTACAATGAGCATGGCGACTTCTATGCCCACGTGCCAACGCTTGTGTCCTATGTGCCCAACCCCGATGGCATCATCGGCCCCGATCCCCGTGTGAGCTAGCCCCGCGCTCACTCCGCCCGCTCTACTTGCTCTCATCGCCAACGAAATGAAGAAGATGAACATTACACAAACAGTAAACCCTAATTGAAACAAAATTTCTGACTTCGATTGGGTATCGGCCGAAATCAAGCTGTTTCGGCCGAAACATAGTAGTAGGAGCGGTGGAAGTGGTTGTAGTAGTAGTAGTAGTCGTAGTAGTAGTAGAAGTGGTGGAAGTGGTTGTAATTACTATTGCTACTCCGACTACTCCAGCAACTTTTATTACTGCTACTGCTGCTACTACTACTACTACTATGACTACTACAACTACTACTATTGCTGGTACTGCTACTACTCCTCTGCTACTTCCTCTATATCTATTACTACTACTGCTACTACTGCTAATACTACAACTACAACTACTAGTACTACTACCATTACTACTGTAACTGCTACTACTACTACTATTTCTTCTGTTACTACTGCTTACGACTATTACTATTACTATTATTACTACTACAACTGCTACCGCTACTACTATTACTACTATTATGAGTACTACTATATAACCACTATTAATATTACAACCACTACTACAACTACGGCAGCTGCTCCTATGACTACTACAACACGAACTACTACTATTTCTACTACTGCTGCTACTACTATAGCAATTGCTACTACTGCTGCATCTACTACTGCTGCTACAACTACTTGTGCTACTGCTACTAGTGGAGCTAAGACTACTACTGTGACTACTGCTGCAATTGCAAATGCCACAAGTATTGCTACAACTACTTCTATTACTCCTACTATTTCTACTACTACTGCTACTACAACAACTACTACTACTGCTACAAGTACTACAACAACAACCACTGCTACTACTACTACTACGACTACTACTACAAGATCTACTACTAGTCCTACTACTACTACTACTACTACTTCTATAATTGCTGCTGCTACTACTACTGCTACAATTACTACTATTACTGCTACTCCTCTTCCAACTAAAACTCTGACTACTACTGCTACAGCCCGTGCTACTACTATTTCTACCATAACTACTACATACTATAACTACTATTACTACTATTACTACTATAACCGCTATTACTATGATTGCTACTACTACTACTGCTACTACTACTAATACTACAACAACTACTACTAATATGGCTGCTGCTACTACTACTACTACAACTACTATAGCAACTGCTACTAGTACTACTGCTGCCACATTTGCTACTGCTACTACTGCTACATCTACCACTACTGCTACAACTACTAATACTACTACTACTACTGCAGCTACTACTGCTGCTCCTACAGCTAGTATTGCTACAGCTACATCTACTACTACTACTACTATTGCAACTACTACTGTTGTTACTACTACTACAACTACGGCTACGACTACTACTACTACTACCAATACTTCTGCTATTGCTAGTCCTACTACTACTACTACTGCTTCGACCAATAC
Source organism: Trichopus zeylanicus subsp. travancoricus (assembly GCA_005019695.1). NCBI lineage: Eukaryota > Viridiplantae > Streptophyta > Magnoliopsida > Dioscoreales > Dioscoreaceae > Trichopus > Trichopus zeylanicus. Next base: position 5,279 of record RXID01006986.1, read on the forward strand.
TACTACTACTACTATTCCTTATAGTACCACTACTACTACTACAACTCTTACAACTACTCTAGCTCCTACTTCTACTCCTACTACTACTCCTACTACTACAACGACTACTACAACAACTACTATGGCTCCTACTACAACTACTTTTGATATTGCTACTGCTACTACTACTACCACTACCACTACTAGTACTGTTTCTACTACAGCTATTACTACAACAACTACTACTTCTACTATTGTTGATACTACTACTACACTGCTACAACAACTACTACCGCAACTACTATTACTACTACTCCTACTATGACATGTGCTACTGCTACTATTGTTGCTACTACTGTTATACTACTACTACTACTGCTGCTGCTGCTACAACAACAACAACAGCAACTAGTACTAGTACTACTACTACTACTACGACGACGACGACGACGACGACGACTACAACTACTACTCCAATTGCTACTATTACTACTTCATCTACTACTAATACTATAACAACTACTACTATTGATTCTGCTTCTACTACTACTGCAACAATAACTACTACTGCTACTACTACAACTACCACTAATAATACTATTAATTTTACTGCTGCTATTGCTACTCATACTACTACTACAACTTCTACCGCTACTACTACTACCACTACTACTACTACAATTTCTACTACCACCACCACGACTACTACTACAGCCACTACCAATACAACTATCTCCACTACTACTACTACTACTACTACAATTACTACTACTACTACCACTCCTTTTGCTGCTCCTACTCCATCTACCACCACCACCACTACTACTACAACTTCTTCTACAATTACTAATACTACAATAACTACCACTTCTTTCGCTGCTACTACGAAGGTCACTAACACTACCACAACTCCTACTACTACTTCACTACTACTACTACTGCTACTTCTACAACTACTACTATTGCAACTATTACTACTACTACTACTACTACTGCTACTACTACTACTACTACTTCTACCACTGCTTCTAACACTACTACTACAACTACAACAACAACTAGTACTACTACTAATACTACCACTACTACTACTACTACTAGGACACGTACTACTACTACTACTACTACTACTACTACTACTACTGCTGCTGCTGCTGCTGCTGCAGCTGCTGCTGCTGCTGCTACTACTACTACTACTACTTCTACTACTGCTACTACTACTACTACCACCACTAGAATTATAAAAACTACTACTCCTACTTCTGCTGCTACTGCTACTACTGCTGCTGCTACTACTACTACTACTACTTATACTACTTCTCCTAGTACTATTACTACTTATACTACTCCTACTACTACTAATACCACCAATACTAAAACTACAAGTAGCACAACCGCTACAAAAGCTACTATTGCTATTGCTAGTACAACGACTACTATATGTACTACAACTATGACTACTACTTGTGCTGCTACTATTACTTTTACTACTACTTTTCCTCCTACTACTACAACTACTATTCTTGCTACTGCTATTCTAATTGCTACTGCTACTGCAACAACTACTACTACCATTGCTACTACTACTACGGCTGCTGCTACTACAACTATTGCTACTACTATTAATACTGAAACTATAACATCTACTACAATTACTACTGCTGTTAATACAGCTACCACTAGTACTACTACTACTTCTACAACTACTGCTCCTAATGTTGCTGCTATGACTACTACTACAGCTACTACCACAACAACTACAACTACTACTTCTGCTACTACTACCCCTAGTACTACTGCTACTGCTGCTGCTGCTACTACTATTACTACTACTACTTCGACTACTACTGCTACTGCTGCTGCTACTACTACTAGTACTATTATTAGTACGACTACTACTGCTACTACTACTACTACTACTACGACTACTATAACAACAACTACTACAACTACTATAATTACTACTACTACTACTACTACTGCTGCTGCTGCTGCTACTGCTCCTACTACTATTGCTGCTTCTACTACTACTACTACTACTACTACTACTACTACTAGCACCTATGTTGTTGCTCCTACAACTACTACTAATACTATTACTATTACAACTATTACTATTACAACTATTACCACAACTACTACTTCTATTATTGTTGCTGCTACTACTACTACAACTGCTACTAAAACTCCTACAACTGCTACTATTACTACTCCTACTATAGTTGCTACAACCACTACTACTACTTCTCCAATTTCTACTACTACTGCTAGTACAACTATAGCTACTACTACTGCTATTGCTTCTGCTACTACTACTACTACTACTACTACTACTACCACTACTACTATTACTTCTACTAGTATAAGAACTACTACTACTTCTACTACTTCTACTTCTCCCACTACTACTACTGCTCCTATTGCAACTTGTCCTACTTCTACTACTACTACAAGTACAACCGCTACTACTATTACTTTACTACTACTGCTACAACTGCTACTATGGCTAATACTACTACTGGTACTACTATTGCTCTTGCTACTTCTTCAACTACTATTACTACTTCTGCTGCTACAACAACAACTGCTATTACTCCTATGACTGCTACTACAACTACTGCTACTATTATGGCTACTATAGCTACTATTACTACTACTATTACTCTTAGTCCTACTACTACTACTACTACTACTATTGCTGCTACTACTGCTACAACTGCTACAACTGCTGCTACTACTACTACTACTGTTACTTCTGCTACTATAGCTACTACTACAACAACTATTACTACTACTACAACTACTATATCTATAACTACTGCTACTACTACTATTATTAGTGCTACTGCTCCAGCTACTACTACTACTACTACTGCTACTATTACTACAACTACAACTACTACAATTGCTACGACTACTACTGCTACTGCTACCACTCCTGCTACTACTACTACTTTTGCTGCTACTCCAGCTACTACTAATACTACTACTACTCTTGCAACTACTTCTGCTACTACTACTATTACTACGACTGCTACAACTACCACTACTACTACCACTCCTACCAATACATATGCTACTACCACTTCTACTGCTGCTACTGCTAGTGCTGCTACTCCTTCTCCTCCAACTGCTACAACCACTATTCCTACCACTGATACTCCTCCTCCTACTACTACTATTACTACTTCACCTAGTACTGCTGCTGCTTCTAGTCCTACTACTCGTAATATTGCTTCTCCTATTACTTCTACTCCTACTACTACTACTGCTCCTACTATTACTTCTACTGCTACAACTACTACTACTACTACTTCTACTACAACTACAACTGCAACTGCTAATACAACTGCTAGTACTGTTACAACTGCTGCTATTACTACAACTATTGCTACTACTACCGCTGCTACTGCTACTACTACTACTTCAACTATTACTACTGCTACTACTTCAACTATTACTACTACTACTAATACTTCTATTACTACCATAACTGCTACTACTTCTGCTACTTCTTCTACAACTACTACTAATTTTGATACTACTACTACTACTACGACCTCAACTACTACGGCTATTAGTACTACTACTGCTGCTGCTGCTACTATTACAACTTCCATTACTACTGCCACTGTTGATCCGACTACTGCTACTCGAGCTACTACTACTACTACTACTACTACAACTACTACTACTCCACTAATGCTACTACTACTTCAACTTCTGCTACTATTTCTCCTAATGCTCTTACGACTATTACTGCTACTACTTCTACTTCTCCTATTACTACGACTACTGCTACTACTTCTGGTATGGCTTCAACTACCACCACTACTACTACAACTGCTACTTCTGCTACTATTGCTGCTACTACTACTAGTACTCCCACTGCTGCTGCGGCTACTACTACTACTCCTTCGGCTACTACTACTACTACTACTACTATTACTGCAACTGTTGCTGCTGCCACTACTACACCCCTACTACTACTCCTCCAACTACACCTTCTGCTACTACTACTACTACTATTGCTACTTTAATAAATATGACAACTACTGCTCCAACTACTGCTAGTGCTCCCGCTACTATAACTATTGTTGCTGCAATAACTACTACTTCTGCTACTCCTTCGACTATCTCTACTACAACTATTACTACTACTGCTACAAGAACAACAATAACTACTACTACTACTACTGTTGCTATTTTTACCAATCGTACTCCTACTACTACTTCTACTACCACTACGGCAACAACCACTCCTGCTACTATTGCTACTACTACTACTACTACAGCTACTTCAAGAACAACAACAACTACTACTACAGCTATTACTATGACTACTGCTACAACTACTACTATTACTACTATAGTTGCTTCGACTACTACGGCTACTACTTCAATAGCTACTACTACTACTACTGCTGCTGCTACTACTACTCAAATTGCTATTGCTACTACTCCTACTTTTGTTGCTCCTACTAGTGCTATCACTGCTACCCCTACTACTACTACAACAACAACAACTACTACTACTATTACTACCACTGTTACTAATACTACTACTACTACTAATACTATTACTACCACTGCTACTACTAATACTACTAGTTCTCCTACTACTACTACTACAACAACAACAACAAATACTACTACTACTATGACTACTACAGCTACTACTACAACTACCACTGCTACTTCTACTACCACAAATGCTGCTACTACTATGGCTATTGCTACTACCACTACTGCTACTACTATTGCTACTGCTGCTGCTACTGCTACTACCTCTACTAAAACTGCTGCTGCTACTACTACTACTACAACTACAACTACTACTACTTCTGCTACTACTACTACTACTCCTCCAACTGCAACTACTTTTGCTACTACTATTGCTGCTACTACTACTACTTTTACTACTACTACTTCTATTACTACCACTAGTACTTTTACTACTACTATTACAACTACCACTACTTCGATTACTACTGCTACGAGTACTACTGCGACCACTACTAGAGCTATTCTTACTACTATTACTTCTTCAGCTACTACTACACATACTACTTCAAATGCTACAACTACTACTTCTCCGACTACTACTACCTCCCCTACTATTACTACAGCTGCTACTGCTACTTCTAGTACTACAGCTACTACTACTACTACTACTACTACTACTACTACTACTACTACTACTACTACTACTCTACTACAGCTACTACTACTTCTGCAACTGCTACTACTAGTACTCCTCCAACTACCACTATTTCTGCTACTACTATTGCCACTACTACTACAACTGGTACTACTACTACTACTTTTACTATTACTACTTTCATTACTACTGCTACTACTTTGACTACTACTATTGCAACTACTACTACTACAACTACTGCTACTACTGCTACAACCGCTACTTCTGGTACGACCGCTATTGCTGCTACTATTGCCACTACTGTTACTAATACTACTACTAATACTTCTACTACTACTGCTACTATTACTGCTGTTACTACCAAAACTACTACTACTATTGCTACTGCCCCTACTGCTACTACTACTACTACTACGGCTATTACTACTACTATTAATATAGCTACGACTGCTCCTACTCCTACTAGTACTACTATTACTACTACTTATACTACTCCTACTACTGCTACTACTACTACTACAAATACTAAAACCACAACTAGCACAACTGCTACTACTACTACCATTGCTACTGCTGCTACAACGACTACTACTTGAACTACTCTATGACTACAACTTGTGCCGCTGCTACTACTCAACTTCTCCAACTACAACTACTAATACTACTACAACCGCTACTTTCACTATTGCTACAACTATAACTACTACTACTGCTAATACGAGTTCTCCTACCACTACTACTACTGAAACTATTACTACTACTGCTAATATAGCTACCACAACTTCTACTACTACTTCTACAACTACCGCTGTTAACGCTATAGCAATAATTACTGCTGCTGCTGCTACTGCTACAACAACAACTACTATAACTACTACTGCTATTACTGCTACTACTAGTACTACTATTACTACTACTACTTCGAGTACTGCTGCTACTTATACTACTACTACTACTACTATTATTACTACTACTATAGTTACTACAAGTATGGGTACAACTACTGATACTGCTGTTATTGCTACCACTACTAGTACAACTTCAACGACTACCAGAACAATTACTTCCACAACAACTACTACTACTACCACCACCACAACTACTACTAATACTACTACTAGTGCTACCACTTCTACTCCCAGTACTACTACTCCTGCTACTGCTCCTACTACTATTGCTTCTTCTTCTTCTTCTTCTTCTTCTTCTTCTCCTACTACTACTACAACTAGTACTACTACTACTACTACTTCAGCAGTTGCTACTACAACTACTACTAGTACTATTACTACTACTACAACCACAACTGCTACATCCACTACTACTACTACTACTGCTACTGCTGCTGTTGCTACTTCTGCTATTACTACAATTGCTACTACTACTGCTGCTGCTGCTGCTGCTGCTGCTACTCTACTGGTTCTACTACTACTACTTATACAACTACAACTACTTCTACTACTACTGGTGCTGCTACTATACTACTGCTCCTCCTACAACAACTACTGCTACTATTACTATTATAACTACTATTACTACCATTATTACTACTACTACTACTACGACTACTACTATTCCTACTCCTACACCTACTTCTACAACTACTCCTAGAACTGCTACTCCTACTACAACTACTACAATAGCTACTACTACTACTAATATTACAACTACCGCTACTACTACTACTCCTCCAACCCGTACTACTGCTGTTACTAGAACTTCTTCTACTACTACTACTACTACTAATACTACTATTACAACAACAACAAAAACTACTACTACTATAACTACGTCTATTACACCTGCTGCTACTGCTACTACAACTACTGCAACTACAACTACTACTAGGACTACTACACCTACTAGTGCTGTTACTAGTACTGCTGCCATTGCTACTACTACTATAACTCTTTCCTCTACCGCCACTCCTACAACTACTACTACTCCTATTACAACCACCACTACTACTACTACTACTAATACTACAACAAAAACTATTGTTGCTACTACTATTACTTCTACTACTAGTATAACTGCAACGACTACTACTCCTACTACTGCTACTACTGCTACTACAACAATTCTTGGTCCTACTCCAACTTCTACTACTTCTACTCCTACCACTATTACTGCTGCTGCTACTCCTACTCCAACTCCAACTTTGTGTATTACTCTACTACTGCTACTACCACTACTCTAACAACTACTACTACTATAATTACTACTTCAGCTATTAGTACTACTACTATTATTATTATTACTACTACTACTATGCTACTCCAATTGCTACAACTACTTCTACTTCTACTACTACTACTAATAATTCTAATACTCATACTGGAACAGATAGTACTACAACTGTTGCTACAACAACTATTCTAACTACTACTCCTACTACTACTACAACTCCAAACTCTCCTACTACTACAACTGCTACTTCTGCTGCTCCAATTCCTATGGCTACAGCCGCTGATACTACTAATACTACTACTACTACTACTACTACTACTACTACTACTACTACTACTACGACTTCTACTACGACAACTACTACTACCACTGCTAGTACTGTTAATACTATTACTACTACTACTACTACAACTGCTACTACAACAACAACTACAAGCACACCTACAACAACTACTACTGCTATTGCTACTACAACTACTACTCTTACTACTATTACTACTACTACAACTACTAGTCCTAATACTACTACTCCTACTCCTATGGCGACTACTAGTACAACAACTACCACAATAACAACAACAACTACTACTACTACTTTTACTCCAACTCTAACTACTATAATTACTTCCACCAATACTACTGCTACTTCTACTAGTACTACAACAACGATAACAACTATTACTACTACTACTATTACTACTACTACTACTACTACTACTACTATAATTACTACTACAACTCATACAACTACGTCTAATGCTGCTGCTACTGTTATAATAATAACTACTACTACTATTCCTACTACTGCTGTTATTTTTTCAGATACTACAGCTACTATCACTACTTCTACTACTACTACTACGGCTACTATTGCAACCGCTACTGCTACTACTACGACTACCATAGCTACTCCTACTGCTACTACTACTACTACTACTACTACTACTACTACTACTACTACTAGTACAACTATTACTACAAATACTACTATTGCTACTAGTCTTACTACAACAACAACAACAACTACTATTACTACTACTACTACTGCTGCTACTGCCAACACTACTACTACTACTGCTTCTGCTACCACTATTACTGCTACTACTAGTAGTACTACTACTACCACTACTACTACTACCACTATAACTACAACTGCTAATACGACTACCACACCAAGTATTGCTACTACTCCTACTCCAACTCCAACTGCTACTACCACAAGTACCACTACTCCAACTTCATCCACTACTACCACTGCTACTACTACCCCAACTACTACTACTACTACTACTACAACTACTACTACTATTGTTGTTGCTGCTACTACTGATGCGATTAGTACTGCTACTACTAGTACAACTACTACTACTGCTGCTTCTACTTCTACTACTTCTACTACTGCAACTTCTACTACTACTACTACTCCTACTACAACTCTTACTGCTAGAACTACTCCTACTACTACTACTACCACCACAACTCCAACTACTACTACTCCTATTATTACCACTACTACTCATACTACTCGTAATACTACTACTACAAAAAATACGACTACTAATACTAATACTATTATTTTTATTATTACTAATACTATAACTACTTCTACTATTACTACTCCAACTCCTACTCCTGATACTACTACTACTACTACTCTTACTCTGACTATTGCTACAAGTACGCCTACACTGACTACTACAACGAAAACTACGACTACGTCGACTACTACTACTAATACTACTACTTCTACTACTAGTATAATTGCAACTGCTACCACTCCTCCTAGCTATGCTACTAGTGCCACTACTACTACTCCTACTACTGATACTACTACTACTACTCCTCCTACTATTGCTCCAACTCCTTCACCTATAGCCACTACTACTCCTGCTATAACTATTACTTCTACTGTTACAAACACTACTACTAATCCATAAAATCCTACTACTACTGCTACTACTACTACTATTACAACTACAACTACTACAACTACTACTAACACTCCTACTACTACTACTACTACGACTACTATTCCAATGCCTACTCCAACTACTACAACTACTACTACTCCTACTCCTACTACTCCAACTCCAACTGCTACTACTAGTCTTCTTGCTTCTACTACCCCTACGCCAACTAATACTAGTCTTACTACTACTCCTACTACCACTCCTACTACTAGTACTATGGCTATTACTACTACAACAACTACTACTACTATTACCCCAACCACTTCTAGTACTACCACAACTACAATAACTACTACTACTACTACTCCAACTCCAATTCTTACTCGAACTACCACTGCTAATAGTATTATTACTACAACAACATCAACAACTACTACTACTACAGCTACTACTACTACAACTACTTTTGCCACTGCCAATACTCCAACTATTACTACTCCTACTACTACTCCCACTCCCTAACTTCTACTGTTGCTGCCATTAGTACTAATATTACTATAACAACAACAACTACTACTACTAATAGTACTACTACTACTACTTCGGCTACTACTGCTACTGCTACAACAACCGCTACTACTACTACTTCCAGCACCACTACCACTAGTACTGCTACAACCGCTCCAATTGCAACTACTGCTACTATTATTACTGATCCTATTTCTCCAGGTACTACTGCTATACTATTCCTACAACTGCAACTGCTGCTGTTGCTATTATTGCTGCTACTAGTACTACTACTTCTCCTACTACTTCTACTAGCGCTACTTCTAATACTACAACTATACTATTGGTGTATCTACTAATAATACTACTACTAATTCTGCTACTTCTGCTGCAACTACTATTGCTACTACTACTGGTACTACTGCTACTACTTTTGCAACTACTACTACTAGTACTACTACTTTTGCGACTACTGCTATTGCTGCTACGGCTACCACTCTACTGCCAGTACAACAACGATGACTACTATTGCTGCTACTACTACTACTACTACTACTATTGCTATTATTACTACTATTGCTGCTACAACAACTACTACTTTTACTACTACTATGCTATAACCACAACTACTACTTTTACCACTACTACTGCTACTATTATTGCTACTAATGCTACTACACAGCTACAACTTTTGCTACTACTGCTACTACTTCTACTTCACTGCTACCAATTCTACTACTTCTACTACAACTATTACAACTAATGAAGCTGCTAATTCTTCTACTACTATCGTTACTACTAATACTACTACTTCTACAACTACAACAAATACAAGAACTACAACTATAACTACTACTACTACTACTTCTCCTTCAATAACAACAACAACTACTACAACTACTGCTACCACCACTACTAGTACTACTACTACTTCTACTAATGTTCCTACTGCTATTACCACTACTACTGCTGCTACTATGACTACTCCTCCTACTACTACTTCTATTACTACAACAACAACTACTACTACTGCTACTACAACTTCAACTACTATAAGGCTGCTACTACTACTATTACGACTGCTGTTGCTGCAACTACTGTTACTACTACTACTGCTGCTGCTATAAAATGCTACTACTACTAGTATCATTACTACTACTCCTATTACTACTGCTATAGCTACTTCTACTACTATTACGAAAACTCCAACTGCTACTACTGCTCCTACTACAACTATCACTATTGCTAGTTGTAGTAATACGTCTACTTCTGCAACTACTACAACTTTTACTGCTACCGTAGCTGTAGCTACTACTACTACTACCACAACAACTACTACAAATACACCTACTATGGCTGCTATTGCTACTACTACTGGTTCTATTACTACTATTGCAATTACTATTACTTCTATTACTTCTGCTACTATTACTACTGCTGCTACTGCTGCTACTATTACTACTACTGCTACTAATATGGCTACTAGTAAAACTACTATTGTTGTTGTTGTTGTTGTTGTAGGCATAGTCACAGCAGTAGTAGTAGCATTTATGGTAGTAGGAAAGTAGTAGTAGCAATACTAGGACAAGGAATCGAGATAGTACTAGTAGTAGTTATAGTAGAAGTAGTAGTAATAGTAGAAGTAGTAGTAGTCGTAGTAGTTGTTCTTGTTGTAGTAGTAGTAGCACTAGTAGTAGTAGTAGTTGTTGTCGTAGTAGTAGTAGCAATAACAGTCGTAGAAGTAGTAGCGAGAGTAGTTGTAGTAGTAGAAGTAGTAGTACAAGTCATGGTACTAGTAGTAGTTGTAGTAGTAGTAGTAGTAGAAGTAGCAGTAGTTGTTGTTGTTGTTGTTGTTGTTGTTGTAGTAGTAGTAGTAGTAGTAGTAGTAGTAGTAGTAGTAGTAGTAGTAGTTGTTGTTGTTGTTGTAGTAGTAGTAGTAGAAGTAGTAGTAGTAGTAGTTGTTATTATTGTTAGTAGTAGTAGAAGTAGTAGTTACTGTAGTTGCTGTAGTAGTAATAATTATAGAAGTAGTAGTTGTAGCTATTGCTGTTATTATTATTGTTGGTGTAGTAGTACTAGAAGTAGTAGTAATAGTTATAGTAGTAGTTGTTGTAGCAGCAACAACAACAGTAGTAGCAGCTGTAGTAGTAGTAGCAGCTGCAGTAGGAGAAGTAGTAGGAGCAGCAATTGTAGAAGTAGTTGTTATAGTTGCAGCAGCAGTAGTAGTAATAGTAGTAGAAGTAGCAGTAGTAGTAGTAGTAGTAGTAGTAGTAATTGTAGTAGTGGGAGTAGTAGTAGGAGAGGTGTAGTGGTAGAAGAAGTAATAGTAGTAGTAATAGCTGCAATTGCTAAGACAGCAGCAGCAACTGTAATAATAGTAGTAGTAGTAGTATTTTTATTATTAGTGGTAGTAGTAGTAGGACTAATAGTAGTAGAGTAGTAGTAGGACTACTAGTAGTAGCAGTTGTACTAATAGAGTAGTAGTAGAAGGAGTAGGAGTAGTAATAATTAGAGTTAAAGAAGGAGCGGGAGCAGTAGTTGTAGTAGCAATAATTGGAGTAGGAGTTGGTGTAGTAGTAGCAATAGTTGGAGTAGTAGCAATTGTAGTTGTGGTAGCAGAAGTAGTTGTCGTAGTAGGAGTCGAGTAGTACACATAGTAGTAGTAGCAATAGCAGATGTAGCAACAGTAGTAGCAATATTAGTAGAAGTAGTAGTAGTAGTTTTAGTACTAGTAGCAGTAGTATTATTAGTAGTTGTTGTATTAGAAGTAGTATTAGTAGTAGTAGTAATAGTAGTAGTAATAGTAGTAGTAGTGGTAGGAGTACTAGCAGTAGCAGTTGTACTAGTAGAGTAGTAGGAGCAATAGCTGTTGTAGTAGGAGTAGGAGTAGGAGTAGTAGTAGTAGTAGCAGTAATAGGAGTAGGTGCAGGAGTAGTACTTGTAATAGTAGAAGAAGTAGTAGTAGTAGTTGTAGTAGTGGTTCTAATACTAGTAGTGGTTGTTGTAGTGGTAGCAGTAGTAGCAATAGTGCTTGTAGTTGTAATAGTAGTAGTAGTAGAAGTAGTAGTAGGAGGAGTAGTGGTAATAGTAGTAGTAGTCGTAGTAGAAGTAGTAATAGTTGTAGCATCGGTAGTAGTAGTTGTAGTAGTAGTGGTAGGAGTTGGAGTAAGAGTAAGAGTTGAAGTAGTAGTAGTTGGAGTAGTAGTAGTCGTAGTAGAAGTAGTAATAGTTGTAGCATCGGTAGTAGTAGTGGTAGTAGTAGCAGTAGGAGTTGGAGTAAGAGTAAGAGTTGAAGTAGTAGTAGTTGGAGTAGTAGGAGTAGAAGCCTTAGCTGAAGTAGTTGTAGTAGTAGTAGTAGCAGTTGTCAGAGCAGGAGTAGTAGTAGTAGTAGCCAGAGTAGGAGTAGTTGTACAAGTTGTAATAGTAGTGGTTGCTGCAACAATAAAAGTGTGGTAGTAATAGTAGTAGAAGTATTAGTAGTAGTACGCATAGTATTAGTAGTATTAGGAGTGGGAATAGTAGCAGGAGTAGTAGTAGTTGGAGTAGTAGACGTATTAGTAGTTGTAGTTGCAATAGTAGGAGGGGGAGTAGTTGTAGCGATAGTAGAGTAGGTGTAGGAATCCTAGTAATAGTAGAAGTAGTAGGGGTAGTAGTGGCAGTAGTAGTAGTAGTTGTAGGACTCAATATAAGATTAGTAATAGTGGTAGTAGTAGCAGTTGTAGTAGAAATAGTAGTAGCAGAATTACTAGGAGCAGTAGGACTAGGAGTAGGAGTAGGAGTAGGAGTAGGGATAGAAGTCGGTGTAGTAGTAGTAGGAGTAGTAGTAGTAATAGTAGTAGTAGTAGTTGTTGTTGTAGTAGTAGTAGTAATAGTTGGTGTAGCAGTAGCAATGTAGCAGGGTTAGTAGTTATAGTAGTTGTAGTAGTTGTAGTAGTAGGAATAGCAACAATAGTAGCAGTAGTAGTTGTTTTAATAGTGGTACTAGAAGGAATAGTATTAGTAGTAGTAGTAGTTGTAGTTGTAGTAGTAGAGGAAGAAGAAGTGCAGCAGCAGCAGTAGTAGTAGTAGTAGAAGTTGTAGTAGGAGTTGTAGTAGTAGTAGTGATATTAGTAGTAGCCGGAGCAGCAGTAGTACTAGTTGTAGTATTAGTAGTTGTAGAAGAAGTAATTGTAGTAGTTGTTGTTGTAGTAGGAGTACTAGTGGTAGTTGGTGTAGCAACAGCAGTAGGAGTACTTGTAGTAGTAGTTGTTGTAGTAGTAGTAGTAGTAGTAGTAGTAATAGTAATTGCGATAGTAGTATTCATAGTTGCCATAGTAGTAGTAGTGTTGGTGGAAGTAGAAATTGTAGTAGTAGTAGGAGGAGGAGTTGTAATATGAAGAGTTGCAGGAGGATTAGTAGTAGGTGTGGTAGTGCTGGTAGTTGGAGTAGCAATAACAGTAGTAGAATTAATAGCAGTAATAGTGGTAGTAGTAGAACTAGTAGCAGTAATAGTTGTTGTACTTTTTGTAGTAGAAGCAGTAGTAGAAGCAGTATTAGTAGTAGTAGCAGTAATAATATTTGCAGTAGTTCTAGTAGTGATAAAAGCAGTAAGAGTAGTAGTTGCAGCTGTAGTTGTCGTCGTCGTCGTTGTCGTCGTCGTAGTAGTAGTAGTAGTAGTAGTAGTCTTGTAGTTGTAGTGGTAGTAGTAGTTGTTGTGTTGTTGTGGTCATAGCACAGTAGTAGTAGCAACAATTGTAGTAATAGTATAGAAGTCATAGTTAGAACAGTAGTAGTAGCAGTGTAGTAGTAGTAGTAACAAAAAAAGAAGCAGTAGTAGTTGTAGTAGTCCCAGTGGCAAGTAGGAGTATTAGTTTGTGTATAAAATTGGTAGCAATAGTAATAGTAGTATAGTGTAGTAATAGTAGTAGAGTAGTAGAAGTAGTAGTAGCAGTAGTAGTAGTAGCAGCAGCAATAGTAGTAGTTGTTGTAATAGAAGCAGAAGTAATAGTAGCAGCTGTAGTAGTAACTATAATAGCAGTAATAATAGCAGTAGTTGCAACAGTAGCAGTAACAGTTGTAGTCGTAATAATGGTAGTAGTAGTGGTAGTTGTTGTTGTAGTTGTAGGAGTAGCAATGGTAGTTGGAGTAGAAGTAGGGGTACGATTAAAAGTTGGTGTAGTAGTAGTAGTAGAAGTTGTAGTCGCAGCAGTTGTGATAATAGTAGTAGTTGTTGTTGTTGTCTTAGTAGTAGTAGTTGCATTAGGAGTATAGTTTTCGCATGAGTAGTAGTTGTTGTATTAATAGTAGTAGAAGTAGCAGTAGTAGGAGCACTAGTACTAGTTGCAGTAGTAATAGTAGTAGTTGTTGTAGTAGTTGTTGTTGTAGTACAAGGAGTGGTGGACGTTGTTGTTGTAGTAGTAGTAGTCATAGTAGTAGTAGGAGTGGTGGAAGTGGTTGTAGTAGTAGTAGTAGTCGTAGAAGTAGTAGAAGGATTGGTGGAAGTTGTTGTAATTATTACTACTACTCCTGCTACTCCAGCTACTTTTATTACTGCTACTGCTGCTGCTACTGTAACAGCTGCTACTGCTACTACTACTTCTACTTCTACTACTACTACAATTACTACTACTATGACTACTACAACAACTACTACAACTGCTACTGCTACTACTACGGCTACTAGACCTCTGCTACTTCTTCTATATCTATTAGTGCTATTGCTATTACTGCTAATACTACAACTACAACTATTAGTACTACTACCATTACTACTGTAACTGCTACTACTACTACTATTTCTTCTGTTACTACTGCTTACGACTATTACTATTGTTATTATTACTACTACAACGGCTACCGCTACTACTATTACTACTATTATGAGTACTACTACTACAACTACTGTTAATATTACAACCACCACTACTACTACGGTAGCTGCTCTTACGACTACTACAATAGGAACTACTACTATTACTACTACTACTGCTAATACTATAGCAATTACTACTACTGCTACATCTACTACTATTGCTACAACTACTTGTGCTACTGCTACTAGTAGAGCTAAGACTACTACTGCGACTACTGCTACAATTGCAAATGCTACAACTATTGCTACAACAACTTCTACTACTCCTACTATTTCCACTACTACTGCTACAAGTACTACAACAACAACTACTATTACTACTACTACTACGACTACTACTACTACAACTATTGCTAGTCCTACTACTACTACTACTACTACTACTTCTATAACTGCTGCTACTACTACAGCTACAATTAGTACTATTACTGCTACTCCTCCTCCTCTTGCAACTACAACTCTGACTACTACTGCTACTGCCCATGCTACCACTATTTCTACCATAACTACTACATACTATAACTACTATTACTACTATTACTACTATAACTGCTATCACTACAGCTATTACTACGATTGCTACTACCATTACTACTGCTATTGCTAATACTACAACAACTACTACAAGTATGGCCGCTGCTACTACTACTACTACAACAACTACTATAACTACTGCTACCAGTACCGCTGCCACTTTTGTAACTGCTACTACTGCTACATATACTACTACTGCTACTCCAGCTACTACTACTTCTCCTACACCTACCGTTATTGCTACAGCTACATCTACTGCTACTACTACTATTGCAACTACTACTACTGCAACTACTACTACTACTACGGCTATGACTACTACTACTACTACGACTACTACTACTACTACTTCTACTACTAATACTTTTGCTATTGCTAGTCCTACTACTACTACTACTACTTCGACCAATACTAGTACTACTACTATTCCTTGTAGTACGACAACTACTACTACAACTCTTACAACTACTCCAGCTCCAACTTCTACTCCTACTGCTACTACAAGTTCTACAACAACTACTATGGCTACTACTACTTCTACTACTACTACCACTACTAGTACTATTGCTACTACTGCTATTACTACAACAACTACTACTTCTACTATTGTTGATATTACTACTACACTACTACAACAACTGCTACTGCAACTACTACTACTACTGCTCCTACTATGACTTGTGCTACTGCTACTATTGTTGCTACTACAGTTATACTACTACTACTACTGTTGCTACACAACAACAACAACAACTAGTACTACTACTACTACTATTACTACCACGACGATGACGACAAGGATTACAACTACTACTACAACTACAACTATTTCTCCAACTGCTACTGTTACTACTTCGTCTACTACTAATACTATAACAACAACAACTATTGATACTGCTTGTACTACTACTGCAACAATAACTACTACTACTACTCCTACTACTACCACTAATACAACTATTACTTTTACTACTGCGATTGCTACTCATACTACTACTACAACTACTACTCCTACAACAACTACTACTACTACAATTTCTACGACCACCACCACGACTACTACTACACCCACTACCAATACAACTATCTCCACTACTACCACTACTACTACAATTACTACTCCTACTACTCCTCCTGTTGCTGCTCCTACTCCTGCTATCACCACCACCACTACTACTACAACTTCTTCTACAATTACTATGACAACGATAACTACTACTGCTTCTGCTGCTACTACTAAGGTCACTACCACTACCACAACTCCTACTACTACTTCACTACTACTACTACTACTGCTACTTCTACAACTACTACTATTGTAACTATTACTACTACTACTACTACTTGTACTGCTACTACTACTACCGTTAACACTCATACTACTACTACTACTTCTACCCCTACTTCTAACACTACTACTACTACTGCTACTAGTATTACTTCTAATACTACCACTACTACTAATACTAGTACATGCACTACTACTACTACTACGACCACCACCACCACCACCACTAGAATTACAAAAACTACTACTCCTACTTCTTCTACTACTACTACTACTACTACTACTGCTGCTGCTACTGCTACTACTACTACTACTACTACTACTACTACTACTACTACTACTACTACTACTACGACGACTACGACTACTACTACTATTGCTATTGCTCCTACTGCTATTGCTGCTTCTCCTACTACTACTACTACTACTACTACTACTACGACTACTACTAGCACCTATGTTGTTGCTACTACAACTACTGCTAATACTATTACTACTGCAACTATTACCACAACTACTACTTCTACTATTATTGTTGCAACTACTACTACTACAACTGCTACTAAAACTCCTACAATAGCTACCATTACTACTTCTACTATAGTTGCTACAACCACTGCTACTACTTCTCCAATTTCTACTACTATTGCTAGTACAACTATAGCTATTACTACCGCTATTGCTTCTGCTACTACTACTGCAACTTCTACTACTACCTCTACTACTGTTACTTCTACTAGAATAAAAACTACAACTACTTCTCCCCCTACTACAACTTATTATACTACTACTGCTCCTATTGCAACTTGCCCTACTACTACTACTAGTAGTACAACGCTACTACTATTACTTTACTAGTACTGCTATAACTGCTACTACGGCTACTACTACTACTGATACTACTAATGCTTTTGCTACTACTTCAACTACTATTACTACTACTATTGCTACAACAACAACTGCTATTACTGCCATGACAGCTACTACAACTACTGCTACTATTATGCTTACTATCGCTACTAATACTACTATTACTCCTAGTCCTACTACTACTACTACTACTATTGCTGCTACTACTGCTACAACTGCAACAACTGCTGCTACTACTACTACTATTGTTACTTTTACTACTATAGCTACTACAACTACTACTACTACAAATACTACTACTATGTCTATAACTACTACTGCTACTACTATTATTGGTACTACTGCTTTTGCTACTACTTCTACTACTACTACTACTACTACTACTATTATTGTTACTACAACTACTACTACTACTGCTGCTACCACTACAACTACAACAACTGCGATGACTACTACTGCTACTGCTACCACTCCTGCTACTACTACCACTTTCTACTACTATGACACAACTACTTCTGCCACTACGCCAGCTACTACTAATACTACTACAGCTACAATAGCTACAACAGGTACTTTTGCGGCTACTACTCCCGCTACTACTATTCTTGCAACTACTTTTGCTACTACTACTTCTACTACGACTGCTACTACTACCACTATGCTACTGCTACAACTTCAACTACTACTACCACTCCTACCACTACTTATGCTACTACCACTTCCACTGCTACTACAGCTAGTGCTGCTACTCCTCCTCCTCCTACTGCTACAACCACTATTGCTACCACTGATACTACTACTACTACTATTACTACTTCAACTGCTATTGTTGCTGCTTCTAGTCCTGCTATTCCTAATATTGCTCCTCCTATTACTTCTACTCCTACTACTACTACTACTGTTCCTACTATTACTTCTACTACCACAACAACAACAACAACAACTACTACTACAACTACAACTGCTAATACTACTTCTAGTACTGTTACTACTGCTGCTATTACTACAATTATTGCTACTACTACTACTGCTACTACTTCAACAACTACTACTACTACTAATACTTCTATTACTACTACAACTACTATAACTTCTGCTACATCTACAATTACTACTAATTTTGATACTTCTACTAATACTACACCACCAACTACTATTGCTGCTAATACAACTACTACGGCTATTAGTACTACTACTGCTACTGCTACTATTACAACTTCCACTACTACTACTGCCACTGTTGATCCTACTACTGCTACTCGAGCTACTACTACTACTACTACTACTACTACTAACACTGCTGCTGCTGTTGCTACTTCTACAACTGCTACTTCTGCTACTACTACTAGTACTCCTACTGATGCTGCGGCTATTACTACTACTCCTTTGGCTACTGCTACTACTACTACTATTACTACAACTGTTGCTGCTGCCACTACTACACCCCTACTGCTACTCCTCCAACTACACCTTCTGCTACTCCTACTACTACTATTGCTACTTTAATAAATACGACAACTACTGCTCCAACTACTGCTAGTGCGCCCGTTACTATAACTATTGCTGCTGCTATAACTACTACTTCTACTACTCCTTCGACTATCTCTACTACAACTATTACTACTACTGCTACAAGAACAACAATAACTACTACTACTACTGCTGCTATTTTTACCAATCATACTCCTACTACTACTCCTACTACTACTACTTCTACTACCACTACGGCAACAACTACTCCTGCTACTATTGCTACTACTACTACTACTACAGCTACTTCCACAACAACTACTACTGCTATAGCTACTACTACGACCGCTGCTACTACTATTACTGTTACTATTATAGTTGCTTCGACTACTACGGCTACTACTCTGATCGCTACTACTACTACTACTACTACTACTAATATTGCTCCAACTACTACTACCGCTGCTCCTACTACTCCTATTGCTACTGCTACTACTCCTACTTCTATTGCTCCTACTAAAGCTATTACCGCTACCCCTACTACTGCTACAACAACAACAACAACTACTACTACTATTACTACCACTGCTACTAATAGTACTACTACTTCTCCTCCTCCTCCTACTACTACTAGTACAACTATTACTACCATTGCTACTGCTAGTACTACTACTTCTCCTACTACTACTACTACAACAACAACAACAACTACTACTACTACTACTATGACTACTATAGCTAGTACTACAACTACCACAAATACTACAATACTATGGCTATTGCTACTACCACTACTGCTACTACTACTACTACTGCTGCTGCTACTGCTACTACCTCTACTAAAACTACCACTACTCCTACTACTACTACAACTACAACAACTACTACTGCTCCAACTACAACTACGTTTGCTACTACTATTGTTGCTACTACTACTACTTTTACTACTACTACTTCTATTACTACCGCTAGTACTTTTACTACTACTATTACAACTACCACCACTTCTATTACTACTGCTACAAGTACTACTGTAACCACTACTAGAGCTATTGCTACTACTATTACTTCTTCAGCTACTACTACACCTACTACTTCAAATGCTACAACTACTACTTCTCCGACTACTACTACTACTGCTACATCTACTACATCCCCTACTACTAGTACAGTTGCTACTACTACTTCTAGTACTACAACTACTACTAATACTACTACTACTACTACTATAGCTACTACTACTTCTGCGAGTGCTAGTACTAGTACTCCTCCAACTACCACTATTTCTGCTACTGCTAATGCTACTACTGCTACTGGTACTACTACTACTACTTTTACTATTACTACTTTGATTACTAGTGCTACTACTTTGACTACTACTATTGCAACTACTACTACTACAACTACTGCTACTACTGCTACAACCACTACTTCTGGTACTACCGCTATTGCTTCTACTATTGCCACTACTGCTACTAATACCACTTTTAATACTTCTGCTACTACTGCTACTGCTGCAACAATAACCACTGCTACTACTACTGCTATTATGACCACAACAACTACTACTGTTACTACCGCCCCTACTGCTACTACTACTACTACGGCTATTACTACTACTACTAATACAACTACTACTGCTCCTACTCCTACTAGTACTACTAGGACTACTACTTATACTACTCCTACTACTACTACTACTACTACTAATAATACTAAAACCACAACTAGCACAATTATTGCTACTACTACCATTGCTACTGGTACTACAACGACTACTACTTGTACTACTACTATGACTACTACATGTACTACTACTACCACTCAACTTCTCCAACTACAACTACTAATACTTCTACAACTGCTACTATCACTATTGCTATA
>RXID01007500.1:525-10687 GCA_005019695.1 Trichopus zeylanicus subsp. travancoricus
TACTACAACTACTACTACAACTCCCACTACTACTACTCCACCTCCGCCTGCTACTACTACTTCTATTACTTCTACTACTTCAACTACCACTCCTACAACTACTACTACTGCTACTACTACTACTAGTACTACTACTACTACTACTACTACTGCTGCTACTATTACTTCTACTACTTCAACTACCACTCCTACTACTACTACCACTTTTATTACGACGACTTCTACTACTACTGCTACTACTACTGCTACTACTACTAACACTACTACTATGACTACTACAACTAATATTACTGCTACTACTACTTCTAATACTACTGTTCCAGCTACTAATACTACTACTACCACTACTACTACTACAACAACAACAACTACTACTACTATAACAAGTACTATTGCTACTACGACTATTACTACTATTTCTACAACTAGTACTCCTACTACTACATTTACAACTGTAGCACTAGTACTACTACTACACCAACAACAACTACTACTGCTGCTACCACTACTGCGACTACTACTACTTCAACTAATAGTACTACTACTACTAATGCTACTACTACTACTTCTACTGCTACCACTACTGTTACTACTACTACTACTACAACTCCTCCTGTTTCTACTATTACTACTACTACTACTATACCTAGTACTACTAATACTATTACTACTATTACTGGTACTACTAAACCTATTATTATTAATACTACTACTATTACGCCTACTATTACTACTACTTCTGTTGCTACTACTACTACTACTACTATACCTATCACAACAAATACTTTGACTTCTACTCCTATTGCTCCCACTACTACAACTACTACAACTACTACTGCTACTACTCTTATTACTACTGCTACTACTACTATGGCAACAATCACTACTATTACTACAATTACTGCAACTACATTTACTACTTTTATTGCTACTTCTACTACCCCTACTTCTAATACTAGTACTACTCCTACATCAACTCCTATTACGACAACAACAACAACTACTACTACTAGTACTACCGCTACTACAACTACTACAACAACTTCTACTACTACTATAAGTACTACTACTACTACTGCAATTGCTACTACTGCTGCTATTACTATTGTTATTACCACTACTATTGCTACGACTAGTACTGCAACTATCACTACTGCAACTACAACCACTTCAACTACTTTTACTACTACTCCTGCTACTACTTCTAGTTCTACTATTCTGCTATTATAGCTACTACTTCTATATCTACTCCTACTACTACTCCTACTACTACTACTACTATTACTAGTCCTACGAGTACCGCTACTTCTACTACCACAGGTCCTCCTACTACCCCTAATCCTACACCAACTCCTATTACGACTACTACTACTAGTACAACAACAACAACAACAACAACTTGTACTAATACTATGACGACTACTAATACAACTACTTGTAATGCTACTACTACTTTTACTACTGCTACTTGTACTACTACCTCTCCTTCACCAACTCCTATTACAACAACTACTACTTGTTCTACTGCTACTACTACTACAACAACTACTAGTATAACTACATCTAATGCTACTACTACTTTTACTACTATTGCTAGTACTACTGCTGCTGCTGCTGCTGCTGCTGCAACAACTACTACTGCTACTACTACTAGTACTGCTACTATATATACTACTACTACAACTACAACAACTACTACTTCTGCTGCTGCTACGGTTGCAACTCCAACTACTACTACTACTACTACTACTAGTAGGACCACTACTGCTACTACAATGACTATTGATGAAACTACTACTATTGTTGCTGGTTCAACTACTACTACTAATGCTACTGCTACAACTGCTACTACTACTGCTAGTTCTGTTGCTACTGTGACACTACTACTGCAACTACTTCTAGAAATACAACGTTCTGTTGCTACTGTGACACTACTACTGCAACTACTTCTAGAAATACAACAACTACTACTACTCCTACCACTTTTACCACTTCTACTATTAATGCTCTACTAATACCACTACTAGTACTACTAGTAATAGTAGTACTACAACTACCCCTACTGCTGGTACTACTACCACTTGTACTGCTACTACTACTTCTACAACAACAACTACTACTACTCCTACACCGACTGCCACCACTACTGCTACTACTACTATTATTGCTACTACTACTAATACTAATACTAATCCTAATACTCCTACTACAACCGGTACTACTACTACTACTATTACTACTACTACTTCTCCTCCTACTACTACTACTCCTGACACTCCTACTACTGCTACTATTACTGCTGCTACTGACATTTTTACCTCAATTACTGCTACTCCTTTTGATACTACTACTACTACTGCTATTAACACAACTTCTATTACTGCTATTAATACTACTGCTACTACAACTACTGTTACTACTACAACTATAACAAGCGCTACTACTACTTTTCCCACAACTACTACTGCTACTAGTACTGGTAGTACTACTACAACTTTGACTAGTACTACTAATGCTACTACAACTACTACTACTTTTGCCACTACTTCGGGTACTAATTCTGCTACTGCTACTAAAGCTACTAATACTAATAATACTACTTCTACTACTACCACGACTACTACCCCTACGACTACTATTATTGCTACTACTACGACTACTACAACAACTACTACTACTACTACTACTACTACTACTACTGCTGCTACTACTACTACTACCAAAACTACTTTAGCAACAACTGCTACAACTACTCCTACACCGTCTGCCACTACTACTCCTACTACCACTATTACTACTACTACTACTACAATAGCAACAACAACTACTCCTACTACTACTCCGACAATCATAACAACAACAACAACTACTATTGCTGCCATGACTTCTACAATAGCTACTACTACTACTACGACTTCTACTACTACTACTACTACTACTACTACTACTGTTGCTGCTCGTACCACCACTACTACTACCACTACTACTATTACTAGTACTACTACTATTACTTATACTACTACTTCTCTACTACTAGTACAATTGCTACTCCTACTACCCCTACTACTACTACTATTACTACTATTATTACTGCTACTGCTACTAATACTACAACTAATCCTAATACTCCTACTACTAGTGCTAATAAGACTACTATTACTACTACTACTAGACCTACAATGATCACTTTTCCTACTACTATCACTACTATTGCTGCTATCACTATAGCTATTGCTACTAGTACTGCTACTACTACTACTAATGCCACTGCTGCTACTACTGCAACTACTTCTACTACTATTACTGCTACTACAACTATAGCTACTATTGCTACTACTACTACTACTACAACTACTGCTACTACTATATCTACTACTGCTACAATGATTACTACTACCACTATTTTGACTACTACTACCACAACGACTACTGTTGCTATAACTACTACTACTTCTATTGCTGCTACTGCTACTACTGCTGCTGCTATAGCTACTATTACTACTACTACTACTTCTACTACTACTTGTAGTAGTACCGCAACTTTTGATACTACAGCTACTCCTACTACTATGACAACAACAACAACAATAATAACTAGTACAACTAGTACTACTACTTAACCTCCAACTACTATCACTACTACTACAATTACTGCTACTACTAATACTACTCTTATTTCTATGATAGCCGTTGCAACTACTACTTTCACTACTACTACTACACTATTGCTACTGCTACTTCTACAACTACTACTACTACTGCTACTTCTACTATTTACTATTGCTGCTACTACTACTACTTATCCTACTACTACTACTACTGCTGTTACTATTGCTACAACTGACACTTCTACTACTGCTATTACTACTACTAATACTATGCTACTGCAATTACAACTGCTCCTTCTACTACTGCCACTACTACCACTACCTCTGCTACAACTACTACTACTCCTCCTACTACTCCTAGTACTGCTACAACTACTATTACTACCACTACTACAACTACAACTACAATAGCTGCTGCTTCTCCTACTGCAAATACTACTACAACTGCAACTACTACTACTACAACTACCCCTACCACTACTACAACTTCTACCACAACTACTACTACTATTCCTACTACTGCAATTTCTACTACTAGTACAACAACTACTACTACCACTACAACTACTTCTCCTACTACTGCTTTTACATCAGTTATTACTACTACTATTACTTCTACTACTACTGCTACTACCCCAACTGCTACTAATACTACTACTCCTCCTGCTACTACTACTTGTTCGACAATTACAGCTGCTACAGCCATAGCTACTACTTCTATTTCTACTCCTACTACTCCTACTACTGCTACAACTACTACTATAACTCGGACTGCTACTCCTACTCCAACTCCTCCTACCACTGCTGCGGCAACAACAACAACTACAACAACTACTACTCCTACTACTACTGCTACTACATATACTATGACTATCGCTACTACTGCTACTTCTGCTACTATTACTTCTATTACCACTACTACTCCTATTGGTACTACTACTAACACTAGCACCACCACTACTACTACTACTATAACTACTACTATTATAGCTACTGCTACTACTACTTCTATTACAAGTAAAAATGATGCTACACCTAATCTAACTCCTACTGCTAAAAGTACTCCTACTACTACTACTATTACCACTACACCAACTACTATTACTCCAACTCCTACTCTTACTACAACAACTAATACTACGACTACTACTACTAATACTACATCGTCTACAACAACAACAACTACTACTACTACTACTCCTACACCTCCACCTCCCACTACTACAACTACTCCTACTCCTACAATTGCTACTATGGCCCTTACTCCTACTCGTACTCCTACTCCTACTACTGCTAGAACTACTACAAATAATATTACAACAACAACTACTACTACTATTACTACTCATACTACTACTACTACTACTACTACTACTGCTACTGCTGCTACTACAACAACAACAACTACTACTACTACAATAACTACTATAACTAGTACTACTGCTACTATGACTATTACTACTATTTCTACAACAACTACTACTACTACTACTACTACAACTGTTGCATTAGTACTACTATTACTACAACTACTACAACTACTACTTCTACTACTACTACTACTACCACTACTACTACTACTAATGCTACTAATAGTACTACTACTACAAATGCTACTACTACTACTCCTACCACTACTGTTACTACTATGACTACTACAGCTTCTGTTGCTACTATTACTACTACTACTGTACCAATTACTACTAATACTACTACTACTACTACTACTATACCTATTACTACTAATAGTACTAATACAACTCTAACTATTACTACTGCTTCTGTTGCTACTACTACTACTACTACTATACCTATTACTACAAATAGTACTACTTCCACTCCTATTACTACCACTACTACAACTACTACACCTAATGATCCTACTATTCTTATTACTACTGCTACTACTACAATAATTGCAACTACCACTGCTTCTGCGACAATTATTGCTACTATAGATACTACATTTATTGCTACTTCTACTACCCCTACTTCTACGATTACTATAACTCCTACACCAACTTCTGTTACTACAACAACTATTACTACTAATACTACTACTACTACTACTACTACTTGTACTACCACTATTGCAACTACTACTATAATTGCTTCTACTACTGCTACAAGTACTACTACTACAGTCACTACTACTACTACAACTGCAGCTACTACTGCTACTCTACTGCTACTATTACTGTTATTACTACTACTATTGCTACGACTAGTACTGCCATTATCACTAATACTACAACTACTACTGCTACTACTTCTACTACTACTCCTGCTACTACTTCTAGTTCTACTATTTCTGATACTATAGCTACTACTTCTATATCTACTCCTACTACTCCTACTAATACTATTACAACTCCTACTACTATTGCTACTACTGCTACCACTGCTCCTACTACTACCCCGCACCTACACCAACCCCTGTTACAACAACTACTACTATTACAACAACTACTAGTACTACTACTACTTATACTAATCTAATGACAACTACTAGTATAACTACTTGTAACACTACTACTACTTTTACTACTACTACTAGTATTACTACCTCTCGAACACCAACTCCTATTACAACTACTGCTACTTGTACTAATACTACTACTACTTGTATTGCTGCTACTACAACTGCTAGTACAACTACTTCTAGTGCTACTACTACTTTTGCTACTGCTGCTACTACTACTACCACCACTATTGTTGCTACAACTACTACAGCTACTACTACTAGTACTACTACTACTTCTACTACTACTACAACTAATACAAGTATTGCCACTACTGCTGCTACGACTGCAACTCCTACTATTACTACTACTGCTCCCACTTCCATTACTACCGCTACTGCTACTACTACTACTACTACTACTACTAATACTAGTACTAAACTTCTACTACTCCTACTAGTACCACTACTACTACTACAATGACTACTGATGCTACTACTACTAATGTTGCTGCTTCGACTACTACTACTACTACTACTACTTCTGCTACTACTATACAATGACAACCATTAATACTTCTACCACTACAACAACTACTACTACTACTACAACCGCTACTACTACTACTACAACCACTACTACTAATAATACTACTACTTTTACTCCTACTACTGCTGCTGTTACTGCGACACAACTACTGCAACTACTTCTACTACTACAACTAGTACTACTACTCCTACTGTTATTACTATTACTACTACTACTAATGCTACAAATACTACCACTACTGCTGCTACTATTACTACTACAACTATTATCCCAATAGCTACTGCTATTCCTACTACAATAGCTACTATGAATGCCACAACTACTACACCTACTATGTCTGCTACAACCACTACTACAATTATGGCCACTCCTGCTACTACTACTGTTGCTACTACTACTACACCTAATACAACGCACACTCCTACCCCTACGAATACTACCACTACCATTCCTCCTCCTCCTCCTCCTCCTACTACTATTACTACACCAAATCCTACTGCTGCTGCTGCAGCTACTACTACTACTACTACAACAACAACTGCTACTACTACTACTACTACTAATTCTATTACCCCTACATGTACTACTAATAATAGTACTGTTGCTATTGTTGCTACTACTACTACAACTATGACTACACCTATTCCGACAACTACTACTACCTCTAATACAACAACAACTACTACTACTACTACTACAACAACTCCTACCGCTACTAGTACCACTACTACCGCTACTACTTCTGCTACTACTACTACTCCTTCTGCTACTACTACTACTACTACTGCTACTACTAGTACACCTACTACTACTACTCCTACTTCTACTACTGCTACGACTACTACTTCTACTACTGATATAGCTACTACTACTACGGCTACTACTACGGCTACTACTACGGCTACTACTACTACTACTACTAACGATACTAACAACTCCAACTACTAGTTTGACCATTACTGAACCTACTACTACTATTACTACTACTCCTACTCCAACTCCTCCTACTACTACTACTACAACTACAATTTCTGCTAATACTACCACAACAACAACAACTACTACTACGGTCACTACACCTACTACTACGTCTTTTCCTACTAGTGCTACTAATTCTCCTTCTAGTACTACTGCTTCTGCTTCCACAACTACTATTGCTACTCCAACTTCTACAACCACTACTTCTATTACTACTACTACTATAGATACTACTACTACTACTAGCACTACGACTACTACTACTAGTACTACTGCTACAACTTCTACTACTACTACTACTACTACTACTACTGTTACTACCGTTGATGTAGCTACCACTACAAGTGCTGCTACTACTGCTACTATGGCTACTGCTACAACTACTACGGCTGCTGCTACTACTACTACAACTACGACACCTACTACTACTACTACTACTACTACTACTACTAATACAAATGCAACTAGCACCACCGCTATTACTATTGCGACTACTACTACTTCTACCGCTACTTCTACTACAACTGCTGCTCCTGCTGCTACTACTACTACTACTATTCCTGCTGCTACTACTTTTGCTGCTGCTGCTACTACTACTAATATTCATATTACTTTTACGACTAATAATACTACCGCTACTACTTCTGCTCTACTGTGACTATAGCTTCTACTACTCGTACTACTACTAGTACTACTGCTACTACTACAACTGGTACCACTACTACTACTTCTACTAATACCACTACTGCAACTATTGTTGCTGCTACAATTACTAGTAGTACTTCCATTACTACAACTACTACTAGTACTACTACCACTACTCTTGCTACTGCTGTTACCACTATGACTACTGCTGCAGCTGCTACTACTACTAGTACTATTACAGCTACCGCTACTACTGTTGTTACTATAGCTGCTACAACTACAACTTTTACAACTACTAATTTTGCTACCAAAATTGGAGCTACTACTACTACTACTATTGCTCTACCACTACTACTATTACAACTATTACCACTATGGCTACTATTACTACTATTATTACTACATCTACCACTGCTACTACTACTTCTTCTTCTACTACTACTAATAGTGCTACTACTACTACTGTAGTTGCTACTTCTAATACAACTCCTACTATTCCAATTGCTACTACTACTAATGCTACTACTACTACTACTAACACAACAACAACAATAACCACTACTACAACTAGTAGCACTACTACTACAATTTATGCTACTACTACTACTACTTCCACTACTACTACTGCTACAACTATTAGCAATTCTCCTACTACTTATACTACAACTACTACAACAACTCCCACTGCTACTACTACTACCACTCCCACTACCACTACCGCTACTACTATTACTATTACTTATACTACTTCAACTACCACTCCTACTACTACTACCACTATTACTATGATGACTGCTACTACTACTGCTACTGCTACTACTATTGCCACTACTACTAACACTACTACTGTGACTACTACAACTAATATTATTGCTACTACTACTTCTAATACTACTACTGTAGCTACTAATAATAATACTACTACTACTACTACTACTACTACTACTACTACTACTACTACTACTACTACTACTACTACTACTACTACTACTAATCCTATTGCTACTACAACAGCTACTACTATTACTTCTACTACATCTACTACTCCAACTACTACAACAACTACTCCTTCTGCTACTACCACTACTATAACTACTACGACTGCTATTACCACTACTACTACTACTCCGGCGACTACTTCTACTATTACTACTACTACTACTACTACTACTACTACTACTACTACAACTACAACAACAAATATTTCTACTACTACAACTACTACTCCAACTACTGGTATGACTATTATGGATGCTATTGCTACAACTACTACTATGACTCCTACTCCAACTCCTACTCCAACTACTATTCCAACTATAATTTTTGCTAATACTACAACTACAACAACGACAATTACTACATCAACTACTACTACTACTACTGTTCATATTCCTGCCATTAATACTATTCTACTATGACTACTACTACTACAACTACTAATTTTGCTACTAATACTGGAGCTACTACTACTACTACTATTGCTACTACCGCTACTACTATTACAACTATTAGCACTATGGCTACTATTACAACTATTACTACTACTTCTACCATTACTGCTACTACTACTACTGCTGCTTCTACCATTGCTGCTACTACTACTACTACTACTTCTTCTACTACTACTAATAGTGATACTACTACTGCTGTAGTTGTTACTTTTAATACAACTCCTGCTATTACAGTTGCTACTACTATGAATGCTACTACTACTGCTACAACCACAACAACAACAACAACTACTACTACTAGTAGCACTATTGCTACAACTTATACTGCTACTACTACCACTTCGACTACTACTGCTACTACTATAACAACAATTAGCAATTGTTCTACTACTTATACTACAACTACTCTTACAACTCCCACGACTTCTACTACTACTACCCCTACTACTACTACTACTACTACTACTAC
>RXID01007554.1:0-44265 GCA_005019695.1 Trichopus zeylanicus subsp. travancoricus
TACTACTCGTACTACTATTACCCCGACTACTAGTCCTACTCCTACTCCTACTATGACTACTACAACTACTAATACTAACATAACTACTGCTACTACTACTACTACTACTACTACTACTACTACTACTACTAGCCATACTCCAACAATACAAACTACTACTACTACAACTACTCCAACAACTACTACTACAAAAACAACAACAAACAATAACTACTACTTCCACTACTACTACTACTACTACTACTACTACTACTACGGCTACTACTACAACAACAACTACTCCTACTACTTCTACTCCTACTTCAACTCCTACTTCTACTCCTACTCCAACTCCTACCCCAACTATTACTACTGCGACTACTACAACAATAACAATTACTACTTATATTGCTATACTACCACACCTACTACTACAACTACTACTAATACTCCTACTACAACTATTATCACCACCACCACTACTTCTACTACAACTACTATTACCACTACTACTACTACTCCTCCTACTCCTACTCCTACTATGACTACTACTACTAATACTAACACAACAGCTACTACTTCTACTACTTCTGCTACGACTACTACTACTACTACTAGTTAGGGG
The DNA here is from genome assembly GCA_005019695.1 of Trichopus zeylanicus subsp. travancoricus. Classification (NCBI taxonomy): domain Eukaryota; kingdom Viridiplantae; phylum Streptophyta; class Magnoliopsida; order Dioscoreales; family Dioscoreaceae; genus Trichopus; species Trichopus zeylanicus. The sequence continues at coordinate 605 of RXID01007554.1, forward strand.
TGTGCATTCGGTTAAAACCGAACCGAACCGAGCCAAACATGCCGAACAGAAATTTTCGAAATTTTTAAAAATCAAAACCGAACTGAACCGAACAGTAATAAAACCGAACCAAATCGAACCGAAATATTTCGGTTCGGTTTGGTTATAACCGAATTACAAACTAAATTTAAAACCCTAACCCTAACCCTAATTGTGCCGCCTCGGCCTCGCCCTCGCCCTCGCCCTCGCCCTCGCCATCGCCCTCACCCCCGAGCTCGCAGCAATGCGCCGACGCCGCCTCGGCCTCGCCCTCGCCCCCGAGCTCGCAGCGACGCCGCCTCGCCCTCGCCCTCGCCCCTGAGCTCGCAGCGACGCCGCCTCGCCCTCGCCCTCACCCTCACCAGTTGTCACGACGCCGTAGCTCCGGTATATCGATTTTAGAATCGGTTTAGAACCGGAACCGAAAAACCAGTTTAGAATCCGGTTCCGGTTCTAAAATGAGCCAGTTTTGCTCACCCCTGGTATATAGGTATATATATAATTCGGTTCGGTTCGGTTTTTACGGTTTTCGAAAATCAGAAACCGAAACCGAACCGAAATTTAAATTTTTTCTTTTTCAAAACCGAAACTGAACCGAGAACCGAATAACCCAAACCGAATTGGTTATTCGGTTTCGGTCGTTCGGTTCGCTTCGGTTAAAACCGAATAGTGCACACCCCTACTACTAGTATTACTACTGCTACTACTACCGCTACTGCTACTACTACTACTACTAGTACAATGACTACAACTACTATTATTACTCCTACTACTACTCCGACTCCAACTCCTACTGCTACCACTACTATTACTACTACTACTACTACGCCTACTCCAACTACTACAACACCTACTACAGCCCCTACTCCAACTCCTACAACACCTACTACTGCCCCTACTCCAACTACTACCACTACTACTGCTACAACTACTACTACTACTACTAGTACTTCCACTATTGCTACTACTACTAGTTCAATTGCTACTACTACAATTCCTACTACTACTGGTACTACTACTACTAATGCGACACTACTACTAGTTCTACTACTGCTGCTACTATGACTACTACTACTACTACTACGCCAACTACTCCAACTACTACTGCTACTACTACACCTATTCCGACTCTTACTGCTACAACTACTACTTCTTCTACTATACCTACCCCTACTGTTACAACACCTACTACTACTCTTACTTCAACTCCAACAACTACTACTGCTCTAACTACTACTGCTGGTATTACAACTCCTACTAATACTACTACTACTGCTACTACTACTTCTGCTACGACTTCTACTACTATTACTTCACTACTACCACTGCTATAGTTGCTACTACAACTACTACTACTTTTACAACTATTACTACTAATACTAATACTATTACTGCTACTACTAGTACTAATTTTACAACTACTATTACTAGAAGTACTTTTACTACTATTACAACTACTATTACTGTAACTACAACTACAGCTCCTACTACTGCAATTATAACTGTTATTGCTACTCCTATTGCTGCTACCACTAATGCTACTACTACTGTTGCTACTATTACTAGTAGTTCTACTATTACTGCTACAACAACTACTGTTTCTATTTTAACTCCTATGACACCTACTACTACCAGTCCAACTACTACTTTTACTACTACGACGACTTCTCCTATTACTACCCCTCCTCCTAGAACAACTCCTATTACAACTACTAGTACTAGTAGTAGTACTACTACTCCTACTACTTGTACTGCAACTCCTACTACTACTACTACTGCTAGTACAATTGCTACAACAACTACTAGTTTCACTACTACAACAACAACAACAACAACAACTACTAGTAGTACCACTACTACTGCTACTACTCCTCCTCCTCCTCCTCCTCCTCCTCCTCCTCCTCCTACTACTACTACTACTACTACTACTACTACTACTACTACTACTACTATTACTACTACTACTCATCCTACAACAACTACTACTACTAATACTACTACTACTCATACAGCTACTACTTATACTCTTACTTCTACTACTACTACCCCTACTATTACTACAAGAACAACAACCACTATAACAATAATTACTACTACTACAACTACTATTATTGCTACTACGACTACTACTTCTACAACCACTACTCCACGTCCTCCTACTCCTATTACTACTACTACTTTTGCATCTACAACTACTATTTCTACTTTTGCTACTACTACAACAACAACTACTACTATTGCTACAACTAATGCTGCAAGTACTACTATTATCACTACTACAACTCCTGCTACTACTACTACTAGTCCTGCTACTACTGCTGCTACTTCTACTATAGCTACTACAACTACTACTACTACTACCTCTATGACTACTACTACTAATACTACTACTTGTAAGACTAAAACTGCTACTGCTCCAACAACTACTACTATTACAACTAGTAATACCACTACTACTACTACTACTACTACAACTACTACAACTACTCCTACTGCAACTACTACTAATCCTACTGCTACTACCACAACTACTTCTACTAGTACTATTTCTTCTACTAATACAACAACAACTACTGTTGTTGCTGCTACTACAAGTACTCCCACTGTTACTACTACTACTACTACTACTACCACCACGACTCCTCCTCCTACTACTTCTACAACTACCACTGCTACTGCGACTTCTATTCCTGCAACTACTACTACTACTTCTGTTGCTACTACAATACTGCTACTACTACATCTATTGCTACAAACACTACAACTACTACTTTTAGTACTAGAAATATTACTACTACTATTGCTACAAGTACTTCTACAACCACCAGAACTACTACTAATATAACTACTACAACTACTATTCCTACTACGGCTATTACTACTATTATTACTAATACCATTGCCACTGCTACTATAGTTACTATCACTACTACTACTACTACTACAACTACTACTACTACTCCTGCCACTATTACTAGTTCTACTATTGCTGTTAAAACAGCTACTACTTCTATTTCTACTCCTACTACTTCTACTACTACTACTACTACCACCACCGTCCCTACTACAACCCCTGCTGCTACACCAACTCCTATTAGAACTACTACTACTAGTGCTAGTACTACCACCACTACTGGAATTGCTACTACAATAACTACAACAACAACTACTTCTAGTGGTACTACTTTTTCTACGGCTACTACTAGTACTACAACTACTGTTGCTACTACTACTACTAGTAGTAATGCTACTACTTCTACTACTACTATTACAATAACTACTGAAGCTATTGCTGCTTCAGTTGCAACTCCTACTACTATTACTACTATTCCTACTTCTATTACTACTGCTACTACTACTACTACTACTACTACTTCTTCTTCTACTACTATTACTACTAGTACTACTACTACAAGTGCTACCACAACAAAAACTTCTACTGTTGCTACTCCTACTCCTAGTACTACTACTACTACAACTACTACTACATCTGTTGCTACTACTACTACTTCTATTACACCTATTACTACAAATACTTTTATTACTACTACTACTACGACGACGACGACTGCAGCTATTACAATTACTATTGCTACTACTGCTTCTACTTGTATTACTATTACTACTACTAGTAGTACTATTATTATTATTTGTACTACAACTACTACTTTTGCTACTACTACTACTGCTGCTACTACTACAACTTTTAGAACAACTGCTACTACTACTCCGACTACTACTACCACTGCTCCGACTACTACTGGTACTATATTTCCTCTACTAGTATTACTACTCCTACTACTGCTACTATTACTACTACTGCTGCTAATACTACAACTTCTGCTACTACTACAATAACTACTATGACTACGACTACAACTACTATAGCTATTACTACTATTATTCCAACTACAACCACTACTACTACTACAGCTGCTACTACTACTACAACTACTATGAATAATACTACTAGTACTACTATTACTTCAGCTATTACTACTCTAACTACAACTCTTACTCCTACTACTATTCCAAATACTACTGCATCTATAACTGCTACTACGACTTCTGCTGCTACTATTACTATTACTACTGCTACTACATCTACTACTACTGCTGCTACTGCTACTACTACTACTACTTCTATTACTATTACTACTACTACTACTAGCACTCCTACTATAACGGCTACCACAACTATTACTTCTTTTATTGCTGCTGTAGCTGTGCCTACTACTCCTGCTACTCCAACTACTGCTATTACAGCCACTTCTACTACTAACACTATTGCTACTACTACTATTACTATTACCACTTGTACTCCTACTCCCACTACTACTAGTACTACTATTCCTCCTCCTCCTCCTCCTCCGACTATTACTACTACTCCTACTCTTGCTACTGCTACTACTACTCGTACTAGTACTAGTACTACTACTACATCTCGCATTGCCACTCGTACTCCAACTCCTACACCTACCACTCCTCCGACAACTATAACTACTACAACTACTACAACTGCTACTACTACTACAACTACACCTATCGCTTCTACTACTGCTACCACTACTACTCCAATTTCTACTACTACTACTACTAGTGATACAACTATGACAACTACTACTATTGTATCTGGTACTATTACTCCTACTCCTACTCTAACTACTACAAATAATACTACTACAACTAATACTACTACTACAACAACTACTACTACAACAACAATAACAACAACTACTACAACTATTCCTACTCCTGTTCCTGCCACTACTACTACTACTCCTGCTGCATCTAGTGTTGCAACTACTCCTACTCCTACTCCTACTCGTACTACTGTTAGTACTACTACTGATACTACTATTACTCCTACTCCAACTCTTACAGCTACATCTACCCTTAGGACTACTACTACTACTATTACAACTAAGACTACTATTACTACTACCATTATTACAACTACTACTGCTACTACTACTACCACCACTACTACAACAACTATTAATAGCACTACTGCTACTACTACTATTACTACTATTTCTATAACTACTACTGCTATTACTATAACTACTACAACTGCTATTCTTAATACTACTACTACGACTACAACGACTACTACTACTACTACCTCCTCTAATACTACTACTGCTACTATTTCTACTACTACTAGTAGTACTACTACTATTACTACAATGACTACTAATACTACTACCACTACTGCTACTTGTGCTAATACTACTACTACTACTGCTACTACTTCTACTACAATGACTACTAATACTACTACTACTCCTGCCACTGCTACTACTTTTGCTACTACTACTACACTACTACTGCAACTATTTCTATTACAACTACTACTTCTACAACTCCTACTACTATTACTACTACAAACACTACTACTACTTCTTCTACTACTAGTACTTCTACTACTACTACTTCTGGTACTCATACAACTACAACAACAACTACTACTTCTACTACTACTACACCTACTGCTACTAATTCTACTCTTACTGCTACTTCTGCTACTACTGCGGCTGCTGCTGCTACTACTACTACTACTACTGTTGCTACAACTAGTAGTACTACTCCCATACCTATTACTAGAAATGCTACTACAACAACAACAACCACAACAACCACAACAACAACAACAATTACTACTGCTACTACTACTACTACTACTACTACTACTACTACTACTACTACTACACCTACTACTCCTATTATTACGATTACTACCCCTACCACCACTACTGCTACTACTTTTGTTGCTATTACAACTACTGCTACTGCTACTTCTATTCTACTCCTACTTTCCTATTACTACTACTACTATTACTACTACTATTATTACTACAACAACAACTACTACTACTACTACTACAACTACCATTACAACTACTTCTACTACTGCTGCTACTACTGCTACTGCAACTACTGCCACTACTGCTAGTATTGCTACTGCAACATCAACTTCTACTACTGCCACTGCTACAGCTGCAACTCTTAGTAGCAGTACTACTACTACTATAATTACTAAGACTCCTACTACTACTACTCCTCCTTCTACTACTACTACTACTACTAGTACTACTACTACTACTACTAGTACTACTATTACTACTACTACTCATACACCAACTCCTACTCATAAACCTACACCTACTATTACTACTGCTACGAGAATTACTACTACTCCTAGTACTACTACTACAACTGCTACTACTACTATTACTACAACCACAACAACAACAACTACTACTACTCCTCCTGCTACTTTTACTATGGCTACTACTGCTACCACTGCTACCGCTACTACTACTATCCCTACTACTACTAATTTTACTACTACTACAACAGTTACTACTAGTACAGCTACTATGACTACTACTATTACTAGACTAGAACTACTACTGCTATCACTACAACTACTATTGCGACTAAAACTACAGTACTACTACTACTTCTGCTACTACCACTCCAACTCCAACTCCTACTCCTCTACTGTACCAATACTTCTACTATAGTTGCTATTATGACTGCTGCTGCTACAATAACTACTACTACCACTACTTCTACTAATACTACTGTTGCAACCACTACCACCTCTGCTGCTACTACTACTACTACAACTACTATCATTACTGTTACTACTGCTGTTGTGCCTACCACTCCTACCACTCCTACTACTCCAACTACTGCGATTACCACTCATACTCCTACTCCTACGACTACTACTACTATTCCTCCTCCTCCTCCTTCTACTAATACTACTACTCCTACTCTTGCTATTGCTACTACTACAACTCGTACTGCCACTCCCACTCCAACTCCTACTCCTACGACTCCTTCGACAACTATAACTACTACAACAACAACTACTCCTACTACTATTGCTACTACTTCTACGACTACTACCACTACTAATGTTTCTGCTACTACTATTATTACTACTACTACTATTACCACAACTACTTCTATTGCTACTACTACTACTACGACAAATACTACTATTGCAGCAGCTGGTACTACTACTACCTCTATTACTAGTACAACTGCTCCTACTCCAACTCCTACTGCAACTACTACTCCTACTGTTACTACGACTAGTACGACAAATAGTACCATTGCGACTACTACTACTATAGAAACAATGACTACTAATACTACTTATACTTCAACAACAACAACAACAACAACTACTACTACTCCTGCTCCAACCACTACTAAAACAACTCCTACTCCTACTACTGCTACAACTATTCCTACTCCTACTCCTACTCATACTACTGCTAGTGCTACTACAACTAATACTACTACAACAACTACTACCACTCTTACTCCAACTCCTACTACTACTTCTACACCTACAACTATTACAACTAACACTACTATTACTACTACCAGTAGTACTATTGCAATGACTACTTCAACTACTATTACTACTACTATTAGTACTACTTCTACAACTACTACTCCTACTACTACAACTACTACCGCTGCTATTACTACTACTAGTACAACAACAACAACAACAACAACTATTACTACTACTGCTACGACTACTACCACAACTACTACTAATAATACTACTACTACTACTAATGCTACTTCTACTACTACTACTAATACTACTACAACTACAACAATGACTACTAATATTGCTACTACTGCTGCTGCTACTGTTGTGACTACTACTACTACTACTCCTGCTACTGCAACAACTACTACTCCCACTAGTACTACTACTATTACTGCAACTCGTACTACCACTCTAACTCCAACTCCAATTCCTATCACTCCTCTGACAAGTACAACTACTAGAACTACTAAAACTACTACTACTCCTACTACTACTGCTACTACTCCTACAACTGCTACCATAACTACTATTACTATTATTACTACTATTACCACTACTATTCCTATTGCTACTACTACTACAAGTATAACTTATACTAGTACTATCACAACTACTACTTTTGCAGCTGCTACTGACGCTACTACTTCTATCACTAGTACAACTTCTACTACTCCTTCTCCAACTCCGACTGCTACTACTATTCCAGCAACTACTACTACTACTACTCCAATTACTATTACTCCCACTCCTACCCTTACTACAACTACTAATACTACTATAACTAATACTACTATTACTACACCTACTACAACTAATACTACTTTTAGTTCAACAATAACAACTAATACTACTACTACTACTCCTACGCCTGCTCCTGCCATTACTATTACTACTCCTACTCCAAATGCTGCGACTACTATTCCTACTCCTACCAATACTACTGCTAGTACTACTACTACTAGTACCCCCACTGCTACTATAGCTACTCCCACTCCAACTCGTATAGCTACTTCTACACTTACGGCTACTACTAGTACCACTGCTGCTCTGAATACTACTACTGTTACTACAACTACTACTATGACTATTGCTAATACAACTACTACAACTAATACACCTATTACCACCAATACCACTACTACTACTACTACCACTACTACTGCTAATATTATTACTACTACTGGTACAAGTACTTCTACTACTATTAACACCACTACCACTCCTACTACTCGTATTAATTTAGTTATTACTACTACTATTGCGTCTACTACCACTACTACTACTAGCTCTACTATTATTGCTACTACAGCTACTACATCTATCTCTACTCCTACTACTACTCCTACTACTACTACTACTACTACTACTACCAATGCTCCTACTACAACCCCTACTCCAACACCAACTCCTATTACAACTACTAATTCTAGCACTACTACCACTACTTCTACTTGTACTGCTACTTCTACAACTACTACGATAATTACTTCTAGTACTACTACTACTTCTGCTGCGGTTACTAGTATTACTATTACTACGACGACAACAACAACGACTACTGCTACTGCTGCTGCTACTAGTACTAGTACCGCTAGTACTTCTACAAATACTACTACTACAACAACTACCAATGCAGCTGCTACTGCGGCGGCAAAACCTACTACTACAGCTACTACCCCTACTTCTCTTGCCACTACTCCTACTACTACTACTACTACTGCTACTACAACCACCACCACCACCACCACCACCACTACTACTGCTGCTGCTACAACTACGACTACTACTTCTACTTCTACTACTACTACTACAACTACTAGTACTAATACTATTACTACTACCAATACCAATATTTCTATTGCTACTACTACTACTACATCAGCGACTACGACTATGACAACAACAACTACTACAACTCCCACTACTACTTCTAGTACTTCTACTAATGCTTCTACTACTATCGCTACTACTACGGCTACTACTACTACTGCTGCTACTACTGCTATGACTCAACATTCCTACTACTACTAATTCTACTACTACTACTACTACTACTACTTTTATCACTCCTTCTTCTTCTACTACTACTACTACCACTACTATTACAGCAACTACAACAATGACAAAAACTACTACAACAACAAAAACTACTACTAACCACTACTACTACAGGAACTACAACAACGATAACAACTACCACAACTACTACTACTACTACTACTTCTATTATTATTATTATTACTACTACTGCTTCTATTATTATTATTATTATTACTACTACTACTACTGCTGCTACTATTACTACAACTACTACTACTACTACTGCTACGACAGCTACTATTACTACAATCACCACCACTACTACTACTATTACTACCAGCATGACTGTAGCTACCACTACTAGTATGACTATTGCTACTTCTGCTACTACTTGTACTACCACTGCTACTACTGTTACAACTACTGTTACTACAACTGCTGCTGCTACTACTGCTACTGCAACTGCCACTACTACAGCTACTACTACTACTGCCTCTGCGGCTCCAAATACTACTACTACTACTACTACTTCTACTACTACAACTGCTGCTACGACTACTACTATAGCTACAACTACTACAACTAGTCTGATACATCTACTGCTACAACTGCAACTGCTACTACTCCTACTACGACTCCAACAGCAACTATTTTTGCTACCACTAGTCCAACTATGACAACTCCTACTATTGCTCCTACTCCAACTCCTACTACGACTATTATCACTACTACTACTACTACCACCAGCAATACTACTATTGCTACTACTACTAGTACTGCCACAACTACTCCTACTTCTACAACTACTACTTCTCTTTCTACTAGTACTACTACTACTACTACAACTCTTACTACTACTCCTACTCTAACTTCTACCGCTAGAACTACACCTACTACTACTACAACTCCTAGTGCTACAACTACTGCTACTACTACTCCCGCTACTACTCCTACTACAACGGCTAATGCTGCTGCTGTAGAAGCTATTATTACTACTACTACTACCACCACCACTACAGGTACTACAAGTACTAGCGCTACTACTATTACTATTATTAATCCTACTACTACTACTACTACTACTACATTGACTACTTCCCCTATTGCTACTCCAACTCCTTTTGTCGATCCAACTATGACTACAACTACTTCTACTACTCGTACTCCGGCTACTGCTATTACGGCTACTGCTACTGTTGCTGCTCATACTACTACCAATACTACTGCTACTCCTACTGCTACTACTCCGCTACTACTATTGCTACTCCTACGACTATAATTGCAAATACCACTACAACTACTTCGCGTACTAGTATAGCTACTAAAATAACTACTGCTACTACTCTGACTACTAGTACTCCTACTGCTACTCCAACTACTAGTGCGAGTACACCTACTACTACTACTTCTCCTGCACCTATTCATGCTACTATTCCTACTACTACTACTATTACTATTACTACAACAACCACAACAACAACAACAACAACAACTACTACTACTACAACAACTACTATTACTACTACTACTACCACTACTTCTACAACAACTACTATTACTACTACTACTACCACTACTTCTACAACAACTACTATTGCTACTAGTACAACTACTATTACTACTACCACAACCAACACTGCCATTGCTATTACTACTACAACTACTAGTGCTGCTGGTGCTACTGTTACTACAGCAACAACAACTACTACTTCTACAAGTACTACTGCTGCTACCTCTGCTGCTATTCCTACTACTACCACTACTGTAACTACTACTACCACTTCTTCCGCAACAACAACTACGACTAGTACTACCACTTCTTCCGCAACAACAACTACGACTAGTACTACTTCTTCTGCTACAACTATTACTACGACTACAACAACTTCAACACCAACTACGACTCCTACTACCACGACGACTACTACAGCTACAACTATGGCTACTGCTACTACTACTACTACTCCCAACAATCCTACTACTACTACTACTATGCCTACAACTACTGCAACGACTACTACTACTACTACTACTATACTACTACTACTACTGCTGCTACTACTCTTGCTGCTCCTACTACTACTTCAACTACTACTTCTAGTACTTCTACTACCACTACTACTATGACTATTGCTACTGCTTCAACTGCTACTACTGCTGCTACTAATGTCACTACTACTACCATGGTTGTTACTACTACAACTACTATCCCTACTTCTTCTACTACTACTACCATTATTACTACTACAACTGCTACTGCTACTACTACTACCGCTACTGCTACTATTGCTACTAAGGCTGCTAATACTAGTACTGCTATAATTACTACTTCTACTAATACTACTACAGCTATAAATACTACTACTTCTTCTTCTACAAGTACTATTACTAATACCACCACTCCAACTACTACTACTCATACTACTACTCCTACTCCAACTCCAACAAATACTACTAATACTACTACTAAGACTAATACTAATACTACAACTACTACAACTACTACTAATACTATTACCACTGCTACTACTACTACTACAACTACTACTGCTAGTGCTCTGGCTACTACTATTACTACAACAAAAACAACAATAATAACAACAACTACTACTACCACTACTACTACTGCTACTACTGCTACTACTCCTACTGCTGCTCCCACTACTAGTTCTACTACTACTACTACTACTACGATAACGACTACTACTACTGAGGATGCTGCTGCTGCAGCTATTACTACTACTACTACTGCTGCTACTACTATTAGTACAACAACTACTACTACTACAAATACTATGACTATGACTAGGACTACTACAACAACAACTACTACAACTACTACTATGGATACAACAACAAGAATAACAACCACTGCTACTGCTACAATTACCACTCCAACACTCCTATTACTACTACTACTACTACTACTACTTCTACTACTACCACTCCTACTACTACTACTACTAAAACTACTATTACTAATATAAGTACTACTACAACCACAACAACAACAACAACTACTACTACTACTACTATTGCTACTGCTACTACAACTACTACTACCACTACAACTACCGGTACTATTGCTCCTACTCCTACTACTACTACTTCTAGTACTACTACTACTACTACTACTAGTACTATTTCTTCTTCTTCTTCTTTTTCTTCTTCTTCTATAACTACTACTACTGCTACTAGTACTACTACTATTACTACTACCACTACCAAGGCTGCTATTGCTACTACTACTACAACTACTAGCGCTCCTGCTGCTGTTGTTACTCCTACTACCACTATCTACAACTACTCCTACTCCTACTTCTTCTTCTATAACAACAACAACAACAACTGCTACTACTACTACTATTCCTACAGCTGCTTCTGCTACTATTCCTAATACTACTACTACTGCTACTACTACAACCACTACCACTTCTTCTACAACAACAACAATAACTACTACTACCACTTCTTCTATATCAACAACAACAACTACTACTGCTACTACTTCTACTACAACTGCTACTACCACTACAACTACTACAACACCAACTACTACTTCTACTACCACTACTATTGGTGCTACTATTGCTCCTCCTCCTACTACTTCTACTACTCCTACTACTTCTCTTCCTGCTAGTACTGCTACTACTACTGCAACTCTTACTGCTACTCTAACTTTTGCTCCTACTACTACTACAACTACTTGTGCTACTACTACAACTACTCCTACTCCAGCTACTACTAGTACTATAAATAATACTACTACTACTATGGCTAATGTTGCTTCTGCTGCTATTGCAGAAGCTATTACAACTTCTACTACTACTACTGCACCTTCTCCTACTACACTGACTACTTCCCCTATTACTACGCCTACTACAACTACTACTACTACTCGTACTCCGGCTGCTGCTATTGTTGTGGTCGCTACTACTAACACTATTGCTACGACTCTTAATACTTTTTGCACAACAACAACAACAACTACCACTGCCACTACAACTCCTACTGCTAATATTGCTACTCATACTGCTACTGCTACTACTACTACTCCTGCTGCTACTAATGCTACTCCTACAACTACAACTACTGCACCTACGAGTACAACTACTAAAACAACTACTGCTTCTACTACTACTACTAGTACTCCTACTGCTACTTCTACTACTACTACTTCTCCTGCACCTATTTAAGCTACTATTCCTACTACTACTACTACTACGACAACTACTACTACTACTACTACTACTACAAGAACAACTACTACTGCTACTACTACTACTAATACTACTACTACTACAAGAACAACTACTACTGCTTCTACTACTACTACTACTACTACTACTACTACTACTACTACTAATACTATTACTACTACTACTACCACTACTTCTACAACAACTACTACTGCTACTAGTACAACTACTATTACTACTACCACTACCAATATTGCTATTGCAACTACTACAACAACTACTAGTGCTCCTGGTGCAACTGTTACTCCAACTACCACTACTACAATGACTACTTCTTCTTCTATAATAAAAAGAACAACTTCCACAACTACTTGTAATCTTGTTGTTGCTTCTGTTACGACTCCTACTACTACTACTGTTGCTGCAACTACTACTACTTCTTCCAGAATAACAAGAATAACTACAACTTCTTTTTCTGCTACAACTACTACTATGACTACAACAACTCCAACACCAACTACGACTTCTACTACCACTAGGACTACTACAACTACAACTATGGCTGCTGTAACTACTGCTGCTGCTGCTGCTACTACTACTACTACTACTTCTACTACTCCTAACAATCCAACTACTACTACTACTTCTTCTACCACCCCTTCTACTACTCCTAACAATCCTACTACTACTACTACTACTTCTTCTGCCACTCCTACTAATACTAGTACTACTGCTGCTGCTTCTACTACTACTACTACCACTACTATTACAAAAACTATTACTCCTACTGCTCCTGCTACTCCTACTACTACTGCTACTACTACTACTACTACTACTACTACTACTACTACTACTACTACTACTACTACTACTACTACTACTACTACTACTACTGCTACTACTACTACAACAACAACAACTACAACTATTAAACCTACTACTGTTGTTGTTGCTGCTGCTACTACTACTACTAATACTACAACAACAACAACAACAACAACTACTACTACTACTATTACTATTACTGTTGTAACTACTACTACAACTACACCTACTCCTACACACACTCCTACTACTACAACTACTACTATAACTACTACGACAACAATAACTGCTACTATTATTAGTTCTACTACTAAGACTACTACGACTAGTACTCCTGCAACTATTTTTGTTTCTATTCCTAGAACTACTACTACTACTACTTCTTCTTCTGCTACAACTGCTACTTTGTCTACAACTACTACAACACCAACTATGACTTCAAATACAACTACAACTACTACAGCTACAATTATGGCTGCTACTACTACTATTAGCACTCCTTCTACTACTACTTCTACTACTACTAATACTGCTACTAGTAGCACAGCTACTACTGCTGCTACTACTACTACCACTATTTTTACAACAACAACTACTACTACTATTGGTGTTACTCCTACTATCACTACTACAACAATTAAGCCTACCACTGATCCTAGTACTAGTACTACTACTACTACTACTACTACTACTACTACTACTACTACTACTACTACTACTACTACTACTACTACTACTATTGCAACAACTGTTGTAACTACTACTACAACCACAACTACTACTGCTAGTACTTATACTAACACTACTGCAACTACCACAACTACTATGACTATTGCTACTGCTTCTACCGCTACTATTGTTGCTACTAATGCAACTACTACTGCCACTACTGTTACTACTACTACCATTACTATTAGTATTATTGCTACTTCAACTAATACTACTGTTGCTGCTACTACTGCTACTTTTGCTACTCCCAACTGCTACTACGGTTCTTAATACTACTACTGCTACTTTTACTTCTACGACTACTACTACTCCAGCTACAAATACTAAACTTCTCTGCTACTACTACTATACTAATACCACCAATCCAACTATTACTACTCATACTAGTACTCCTACTCCAACTCCTGCTACTATGACTAATACCAATAAAACCATTACTACTTCTACTCCTACTAGTAGTACTAACTACTACTACTACGACAACAACAACAACAACAATTGCTACTACTACTACTACCTCTACAACTACTGCTACTACTATTACTACCACTACTACTACTGCTACAACTACTACTCCTACTCATACTACCACTACTACTCCCACAACTACTAATGCTACTGCTACAAATACTATGACTACGACTACGACTACTACTGCTACTGCTGGTGCATCTGTAGCTATTACTACTACTACTGCAACTAACACTACTACTACTACTACTACTACTACTACTACTACTAACACTACGACTACTACTAGGACTATTAAAATAACTACTACTACAACTACTACTATTACTGCTACTACTGCTACTACTACAACTCCTAACACTCCTATTAGCGCTACTACCACAACTCCTACTATTTCTACTTCTACCACTCATACTACTACTACTACTACAACTATTATTACTACTATAAGTACTACCACTACTACTACAATAACAAGAACAACATTGACTACTACTATTACTACAGCTACTTTCGCTACTACTATTACTACTACTACTACTATTACTACTACTGCTGCTGCTGCTATTACGACTACTTCTACTACGACTACTACAACCAATATGGCTACTACTTTTACTTTTGCTACTAGCACTACTACTGTGGCTGCGGTTGCTACTATTATGACTACTACTAATGCCACTACTACTGCTACTACTATTACGGCTACTGCGGCTACTAATACTACTACTACTACGACTACTACTTCTCCCTCTACTACTACTATTGCTACTACTACTATAGCTACACCTACTACTAATACTTCTCCTACTACTACTGCTACAACTGCTAATACTACCACTATTCCAATTACTACCACTACTACTACTACTCCTACTTCAACTCATACTATGACTGCTACTACTACTACTACTAGCACTACTTCTACTACTACTACCTCTACTACTACTATTGTTGCTACTCCAGCCACTAATACTACTGCTACTCCTCCTACTACTACTACTTACACTATAACTGCTACTATTACTACAACTACTACTCCTACTACAACTGCTATTGCTACAACAACAACAACAATAACAACAATAACAATAATAGTAACTACTACTACTACTACAGCTACTATTACTAATACTACTACTAGTTTTATAGCAACTACTACCAGCCACAACTCCAAGTACTAGTAGTACTACAACTGCTACTACTACTACTACTCCTCCTCCTCCTACTAGTACTAATACTACTACTACGACCCCATTCCTACTCCAACTTCTACTACTACTACATCCACCGCTACTACAACAACTACTACAACTATTAGTACTACTCCAACCACTTCGATTACTGCTACTACTATGGCTACAACAACTACTACTACTACTACTACTGCTACTACTACTACTACTGCTACTACTACTACTAATACTACCACAATTCCAACTACTACTATTCGTACTACTACTCCTACTGCAACTCCTACCTTGACTGCTACTAATACCACTACTAGTACTACTTTTACTACTACAACCTCTACTGCTACTATTGTGACAACTCTAGCCACTACTACTGCCACAATTGCTACTCCTACGACTACTACTACTACAACTACAACAACTACTACTACAACTAATACTCCTACTGCTACTGCTATTACTACCGCAATAATGACAACAACAACAATAATAACTACTACTACTACTACTACTACTACTACTACTACTACTACTATAACTACTAATACTACAACTCCTAGTAGTAGTACTACTTGTACTACTACGGCTACTACTACAACTACTACTACTACTACTACTACTATGACCTTTACTACTACTCCTACTCCAACTTCAACTACTACTACTCCTACTGCTACTACAACAATGACTACTACTATTAGTACTACTCCTACTAGTACCTCAACTACTACTCTGGTTGCTACTGCTACTACTGCTACTACAACTATTACTACGACTACTGCTGCCATTGCTGCTAATACAACTACAGCTGCTACTACTACCACTACTTGTACTACTCCAAGTACTACTACTACTACTACTATGCATCTACTACTACTACCACTATTACTACTGCTACAATTTTTGCTACAACAACTACTGCTTCCACTACCTCTACTATTGTAACTAATACTACTACTATAACTACTTCTACTACTACTACTACTACTACTACTACGACTATAGCTACTTATTCAACTGTTACGACTGCTACTGCTACTGCTACTACTTCTACTGCTGCTACTACTACAACTATTATTACTACTACTATAACAACAACAACAACAACTACTACTACTACTACCACTACTGCTACTACTGGTACTGCTACAACAATTACTACTGCTACTTCTACTACCCCTTCTAACACTACTACAACAACCCCTACTACAATGACTATTGCTACTGCGGTTACAATTGCTTCTGCTACTACTACTGCTGCTGCTACTACTACTACTACAACTACTTTTGCTACTACTGATACTATTGCTACTACTACTACAGCCAATATACTACTGCTATGATTACTACTGCTACTACGGGTGCTAATGCTACTACTACTAATAATACTTCTTCTAATACTACTACAATTGCTACTACTACTACTATGGCTACAACAACAACAACAACTATTACTACTACTACCACTACTCCAACTACTACAACAACAACAACTACTACTACTTCTAATACTACTATTGCTGCTGCTGCTGCTACTACTAGTACTACTACTACTACGACCACTACTCCAACTCCTACTATGACTACTACGACTACTACTACTACTTCACTACTACTACTATTACTTCTGCTATTGCGACTACTACTACTACTACTACTACTACTACTACTACTACTACTACTACTACTACTACTACTACTACTACTACTACTACTACTACCACTACTACTACTATAAAAACTACTACTACTGCTATTGCTACTACTCTTACTACTACAACAACAACTAGTACTAGAACTACTACACCTACTACTACTGCATCTACTACTGCAACTACCACTAGAACTCCTACATTTGCTGCTACTCCTACTCCTACTATGACTAGTACTACTATTACAACATCTGAAACTCCCTCTAATACTGCTACTCCTACTACCACACCTACTACTAGCACTACAACTACAACACTTACTACTACTAATACTACTACTACTACTACTACGACTACTATTATTACTACTACTACTGCCAATACTACTACTACTCCTATGCTTACTCCAACTCCTACTGCTGCTCCCACTACTACTCATAATACTACTACTACTACTCCTACTTCCACTACAACTACTACTACTACAACTACTACTACTTATATTCCTACAACTACACCTTCTACTACAACTCACACTAGTACTATACCTGCTACTAATTTTGCTACTACTACTACTACTATGACTGCTACTACTAATCCTATGCTACTAGTACTACTACTACTACAACTACTACTCCTAGCACTAATAGTAGTATTACCACTACTGCCGCTGCTATTGCTACTACTGTTACTGCTCCTCCTCCTTCTACTCATTCAACCACTACTGCTACCACTGATACACGTACTGCTATAGCTACTATTAGTATTTCCACTACTACTACTGCAGCTGCTACTCCTACTACTATTACTTTTACTGCTACTACTACTACTACTGCTCCTACTATTACTTCTATTGCCACTACTGCTACTACTACAACAACAACATCGACAACTACATTTGCTACTACTATTGCTACTACTATTACTACTACTACTACTACGACTATTGCTTCTACTACTACTTCTCCTACGACTACTGCTGTTGCGGTTAATTCTGCTACAACTACTACAGCTAGTACAACTACTATTTCTATTGACACTACTACTACTACCAATACTACCCCATCTATAATTGCCGATACTACTACTACTATAGCCAGAATCTCTACTACTACTACTCTACTATTACCACTTCCACTATAACTACTGCTACTACTGCTACTGCTGCTACCTGAACTACTACTACTATTGCTCCGACTACTACTACTCCAACTACTACTACTACTACTATTTCTTCTATTACTACTACACTACTACTATAAGTACTTCAACTACTGCTACTATTTTTGTTAAGACTACTTCAACTACTTCTACTACTACTACAACTACAACACTTCTTGTTGTTGTTGTTGCTGATACAACTACTACTGCTACTTCTCGTAATACTATGTCTACTGCTACTACTAATACTACAACTACTTATCCTAATACTATGTCTACTCCTACTACTACTAGGGTTGCAACTTCTACAAATACTACTACTACTACTCCAACCACTACTACTATTGCTGCTACTATAACTATTGTTGCTGCTACAACTACTACTTCGGCTACTCCTCTGACTACTTCAATAGCAACTACTACTACTACTACTACTAGTACTAATGATGCTACTACTCTTACTTCTATTAATTTTGCTATTGATAGTCCAACTACTACTTCTACTACAACAACTTCTACTACTACTACTTAAACTGCGACTCCGGCTACTCTTGCTACAGCACCTACAACTACAACTGCTATTTCAACAACTACAACAACTACTAAAACTGCTACTACTACTACTACTACTACCAATATAGCTCCAACTACTACCACTGCCATTCCTCCTCCTCCCATTGCTTTTACTACTAGTCCTACTTCTGCTACTTCTACTACTGTTGCTACTGTTACCACTACTACTATAGCTATTGCAACTAGTGCTGCAACAACTTCTGCTACAACAACAACTACGGCAACTTTTTCTATAGCTGCTGCTACTACTACTACTACTACTACACAACAACAACTATAGCTATTACTGCTGACTACTACTACTACTACTCCAACTGCAGCTACTACTACTACAACTAGTACTACTATTACAACAACCACTGCTGCTACTATTACTCCTACACCGCTACTCCTACTACTACTACTTCTTCGACTATGGCTACTATAACTACTACTACTACTACTACTACTACTACTACTACTATGCTATGGCTACTAATATTTCTTCTACTACTACTGCTACTACAACTACTTCTATGACTGTTGCTGCTATTGCTACTAGAACTACTTCTACAACTACTAGTATTGCTACTACTTCTCCTACTATTACTACTCCTACTATCCTATAGCTACTACTACTCCTCCAACTACAACTACGGCTACAACAACTATTGCTACTACTACTACTACTACTTCTTCTACTACTACTACTATTACTACTACCACTACTACTACTACTACTTCTACTACAACTACTATTACTACTGCTACTACTTTTACTACAACTATTGCCACTACTACTGTGATAACTACTACTACTACTTCTACCACTGCTACTACTAGTACTACGACTATTATTGGAACTACTGCTACTACTACTACTAATACTCCAACTACTACTTCCACAATAACTCCTGCTGCCCCTACTCCCACTGCTACTATAATAACTACTTCTACCACTACTGCTACTACTACTACTACGCCTATTACTACTACTACTACTATAGCTACTACTGCTCTGGTTCCAACTACTACTTATGGTACTACTACTTATACTACTTCTCCAACTGCTAGTACTACAACTATTGCTGCTACTGGTTTAATGACTACTACTTGTACTAGAACTACAACTACCACTTGTGCTACTACTACTACTACTACTACTTCCTCGCCTACTACTACAACTACTACTGCTACGACTACTCTACTTCACCAACCACAACTACTACTGCTACTACAACTACTAATAATACTATTGCTAGTACTGTTGCTGCTACTGCTCTGACTATTGCCACTACTCCTACTACAGAAACTATTGCCACTACTACCAATACTGCTAATACAACTATTGCTACTACTACTACTTCTTCTACAACAATGCGGCTAATGGTGCTGCTATGACCACTATAGCTGCTACAGCCGCTACAACAACTGCTACAATTGCTACTACTACCACTACTACTACTATAATTACCACTACTACTTCGACTACTACTGCTACTGCTACTACTACTACTATTACTATTACTACTACAACTACTGCTTCTGCTGCTGCTACTACTACTACTACTAATACTGCTGCTACGGCTACTACTGTGACTACGGCGACTACTACTGCTGCTGCTACTATGACTATGAAAACAAAAACTACTACTCCTACTGCTACTACTACTACTGCTCTACTACTACTACTACTACTACTACTATTGCTACTACTACTACTAGTGCTACTGCTTCTATTACTAGTACTACTACTACTCCTACTACTACTACTACTATTACTAGTACTTCTGCTGCTTCTACTACAAATACCACTAAAACTATTACTACTACTACTACTACCACAACTACTATTACTTCTACTATGATTGCTGCTATTGCTATTGCTACAACAACTACTACTCCTACTAGGGTAACTACAACTACTACTATTACATCTCCAACTCCTACTACTACTGCTAGTAGTACTATAGCTACTACTACAGCTACTACTACTACTACAACGGCTACTAGTGCTACTACCACTGCTACTGCCACTACTGGTACTACTACTACCGCTACTACTATTAGTTATACTAGTATTAGAACTACTACTACTTCTCTAAATATCACTACTTAATGTACAACTACCGCACCTTTTGCAACTTGAACTACTTCTACTCTACCGCTACTTCTACTACTACTACTACAGTACTACTACTACTACAACCGGTACTACTACTACTTCTATGACTACCACTGCTCCTGCTACTACTTCTACTACTATTACTACCACTACCACACCTACTTCTACAACAGCTATTACTGCCACGACTTCTACTACTACTCCAACAGCTATTATGGCTACTACTACTACTACTACTAATGCTATGACTGCTACGACTACAACTATTGGTACTACTACTAATACTACTGTTACTACTGCTTCAACTGCTACTGCTGCAACAACAGCAACAAGAACTACTACTACGACTACTATGGTTACTATTGCTTCTACTACAACAACAACTACTACTACTTCCCTTGCAACACTGCTTCTACTATTGTTGTTGCTGCTACTACTACTACTACTACTGATACTACTACTACTACTACTGTTACAACAATTTCTACTACTACTACAACTACTGCTACTACTACTACTATTGCTACGACTACTACTGCTACTACTATGACTACTGCTACTACTACAACTTCTGCTACTACGACTACTATTGCTACTACTACTACTGCTGCTGGTACTACTACCATGGTTGCTACTACTACTACTACTTTTGCTACTACACCTGGTACTACTAATACTACTACTGCTACCACAGCTACTGCTATGGCTACTACTCCCACTACAACTATTCCTACAACTACTCTTGCTACTACTACTACTATGACTGCTACTACTACTCCTATGCGAGTGCTACTACTACTACTACCACTATTGCTACCACTACTGCTGCTACTACCTCTACTTAAAACATTTCTTCTACTACTACCCCAACTACTATGACCGCTACTATTGCTACTATTACTACTGCTATTATTGCTCCTGCTACTACTACTCCAATGACTACTACTACTACTACTACAACAACAACAACAACTACTTCTACACTACTACTACTACTACTTTTGGTACTTCTGTTGCAACTATTACTGCCACTACTGCTACATTGCTGCTTCTTCTACTCCTTCGACTATCTCTACAGCAACTATTACTACTACTACTACTACTACTACTACTACATTTATGATTACTTCTACAACTACTACTCCTGCTACTATTGCTACTGCTCCAACTACTACTATAGCTACTGCAACTACTACTACTTCTGCAACTACTACTAGTACTGCTACTAATACTTCTCCAACTACAACTACTCCTATTGCTGGTCCTACTACTCCTACTTCTGCTGCTCCTACTTCTACTACTACTGCTACCACCTCTGCTGCAGCTATTGCTACTACTAGTCCAGCTACTTCTGCTACTACTACAACTACTGCTACTTCTACTACTACTACTGCAGCTACTGCTGCTACTACTCTTGCTACTTTTGCTACTACTACAACTACCTCTACTTCTCCTACTATTGCTACTACTACTCCTACTATTACTACTATTACTACTACTGCTACTGCTACGACTACTACTTCTCGAATAGCTACTACTACTACTATGATAACAACTACTACTTCAACTACAACTACTACTACTATAGCTACTCCTACAACTACTACTGCTACCATGACTACTTCTCCAACTACTACTATTTCTGCTACTGCTACGGCTACAAATACTACTGCTATTGCGGCTACTATTACTTCTCCCACTACTACGACTTCTCCTACTACTACTCCTAAAACTACCACTTCTACAACTACTATTGCTACTACTACAACTACTTCACCTACAAGTAATACTGCTACAACATCTACTGCTACTACTACTTCTACTACTACTACTACTACTACTACTACTACTACTACTACTACTACTACTACTACTACTACTACTAATACAACTGCTACCACTACAGCTACTCCTACTACGACTCCTCCACCAACTACAACTACTTTTGCTACCACTGCACCTACTACTACTGCTGCTACTGGTACTAGTACTACTACTACTACTTTTATTGCTACTACTACTATTACTATTACTACTAGTACTACCACTACTGCTACTATTGCCACCACTACTACTTCTGCTACTAGCGGTGCTACCACTATTACAGCAACTACTGCTACTAATACTACTGCTACTGATTCTACTACTACTACTTCTACTACTACTGCTTCTGCTGCTACAGTTACTTCTGCTACCACTACTTCTATTTCTACCGCAACAAATACTACTGCAACTGGAACTGCTGCTTCTACTACTACTACAATGCCTAGTACTTCTACTGCAACTATAACGACTACCGGACAAAACCTATTACTACTGCTACTGTTACTTATACTACTTCTCGTACGACTACCAATACTAAAACCACATCTAGCACAATAATCGTTACTACTACCATTTCTATTGCTGCTACAATGACTACTACCTGTACTACTATTATGACAATGACTTGTGTTGCTACTACTACTATTGCTACTTCTCCTCCTCCAACTACAACTGCTGCTGCTACCACTACTACTGTTGCTACAACTGTTACTACTACTATTGCTGGTGCTACTACCACTATTGCTACTACGGCAACTGCTACTACTACGACTACTGAAACTCTTGCTATGACTACTATTACTACAACTGCTAATATATCTATCGCTTCTACCACTAGTGCTACTATGACTACAATAACAACAACAATAACAACTGCTACTACTACTACTAGTACTACTACTCCCACTACTGCTCCAATTACTAGTGTTGCTTCTATTAGTAGTAGTAGTACTACTACTACTACTGCTACTTCTACTGCTACTACTACAATAACTACTAATACTATTACTACTACTACTACTACCACAACTACTACTTCTACTATTATTGCTACTAATGCCACTACTATAACAACAACTACTACTCCTACTACAAATGCTACTATTACTTCTCCAACTTCTACAACAATAACTACTATAATAGCTACTACTACTACCGCTACTGCTACAACAACAACTACTACTAGAATGGTAGCTACTGCTACCACTACTACTGCTACTACTATTATTTCTACTAGTATTAGAACTACTGCTACTTCTACTATGACTACTTTTGCTCCTACTACTACTTATTGTACTACTACTGCTTCTCTCGCAACTTGCCTACTTCTGCTGCTGCCACTACTTCTAGTACTACTACTACAAGTGCTTCTACTACTAGTATAATTGCTACTACTACTACTAGACCTACTACTACTACCATTGCTACTACGGCTACTACTACTACTGGTACTACTACTGTGCCTGCTACTGCCATTGCTCATGATACCACTACTACTATTACTACTACTACTACTATTATTGTTGCTGCTATTACTAGTACGACTACTACTACTACTACTCCTACTTCTACGGCTACTACTGCTACTGATGCTACGACTTCAACTACAGCTACTACTACTTCCACCACTACTAATACTACCACTACTACTACAGTTACAACTGCGACAATAATAACAACTCCGACTACTATTACTATTGCTACTCTTGCTACTAATGTTACTACTGTAGCTGCTACTTCTACTATCATTGCAACTGCTGCTACAATGACTACTACTTGTACTACTACTATGACTACCACTTGTGCTGCTACTGCTACTACAACTACCTCCCTTCCTGCTATTACAACTACTTCTGCTACTACTATGGTTGCTGCTACTGCTCCACTTCTCCAATTACAACTACTACTGCGACAACGACTGCTGCTACTACTATTCCTACTACTACTGCTACTACTTCTACTACTACTACTACTGAAACTATTTCTATTACTACTATTACTACTACTGCTAATACAGTTACTGCTTCTACTACTAGTGCTACTACAACTACAACAACAACAATAATAACTACTACTACTACTACTACTACTACTACTAGTGCTACCACTTTTACTACTAATACTACTACTCCTACAACAACAACTACTACTACTCCTACTACTGCTCCTACTACAGCTACTGCTTTTACTACTACTACTGCTACTATTACTACTTTTGCTGCTGTTGCAGCAACTACTATTAATACTATTACTACTACTACTACAATCACAAGTACTACTTCTACTATTGTTGCTGCTACTGCTACTACTACTACAACAACAACAACCACTCCTACTATAGAAACTACAACAACTATTATTGCTTCTCCAACTTCTACTACTCTTACTACTACTATTGTACCTACTACTATCGCTATCGCTACTACAACTACTACTGCTTCAATGGTAACTATTAATATTACTGCTACCACTACTACTGCTGCTACTATTGCTACTACTACTACTACTATTACTTCCACTAGTATTAGAACTACTACTACTTCCACTACTATAACTTCTCCTACTACTACTACTTATTATACTACACTAGCTCCTATGCAACCAACCATACTTCTACTACTACCACTATAAGTACTACTACTAGTAGCACAACTGATACTACTACTACTACTACTACTGCTACTATGGCTACTACTACTACTAGTTCTACTACTGCACCTGCTACTGCCACTGCTCTAGCTACCACTACTATTATTATTACTACTACTACTACTACTTCAGCTACTACTACTATTTTTATTACTACTACTACTGCTACAACTACCATTACTACTACTACTTTGACTATTACTGCTACTACTACTACCACTACTACAACTATTACTATTACTACTGCTCCTACTACTACTACTACTAATAATAATAATATTGTGACTATTGTGGCTACTGCTACTACTACTACAACTACTGCAATGACTGCTACAAGACTACTTCTACTACAATAATAACAATAACTACTAATACTACTACTAGTCATACCACTTCAACTATAGTGCTACTACTACTCCTACTACTACTACTACTACTACTCATGCGACTGCTCCTACTACTTCTACTACTTCTACTACTACAATTACCAATACTACTACTACTTCTGCTAGTGTTACTACAACTACTACTAATACTATTACTACTACTACTACTACCACAACAACTACTTCTACTATTATTGCTGCTACAGCTACT
Organism: Trichopus zeylanicus subsp. travancoricus; assembly: GCA_005019695.1. Lineage (NCBI taxonomy): Eukaryota > Viridiplantae > Streptophyta > Magnoliopsida > Dioscoreales > Dioscoreaceae > Trichopus > Trichopus zeylanicus. The sequence continues at coordinate 28,006 of RXID01007554.1, forward strand.
ACTAAAACTACTACTGCTACTCCTACTGTAGCTACTACAACTACTACTATTACTTCTCCAACTTCTACTACTACGGTAACTACTACTACAGCTACGACTCCAGCTACTGCGGCTGCAACTACTACTACTACAATGGATAGTGCCGCTACTACTACAATGGCTACGACTACTACTACTATAATGGCTACTACTACTGCTGCTACAATGGCTATGGCCACTACGGCTATAATGGCTACTACTTCTACTACTACTACTATCACTACTACTCCTACTACTCCTAACACTACTACTACTATTACTTCTACTAGTATTAGAACCACTACTACTTCTACTATTACTACTTTTCCTACGACTACTACTTATTGTACTACTACTGCTCCTACTACAACTTGCACTACTTCTACTATTACCACTACTTCTAGTACTACTACTACAAGTACTACTACCACTAGTACAACAACTACTACTACTATTAGAACTATAACTACAACAACTGCTACTTTAGTTATAACTTCTACTAGTACTACTACTACTCTAGCTATTGCCACTGCTCCTGCTACTACTACTACTGTTACTACTACCATAACTACCATAACTACCATAATTGTAGCTACTTTCATGGGTACTCCAGCTACTACTACTACTCCTGCTACTACAGCAACTACTGCTACTAGAGTAGTAGCAATAGTCATAGTAGTTGTGGTTGCAGTAGTAGTTGTAGCAATAGTCATAGTTGTTGTAGTCGTATTAGGAGTTGTACTAGCAAATGTAGTAGTAGTAGTAGCTGCAGTTGTAGTAGCAGTAGTAGTCATTGTAGTAGCAAGAGTAGTAGTAGTTGTTATTATTGTAGTGGTACTAGTAGTAGTAGTAGCGATAGTAGTAGTAGTTGTACTAATAGTAGTAGTTGTAGTATTATCGGAGTAGGAGTGGTAGTAGGAGTTGTAGCAATAGTAATAATAGTCACAGGAGTTGTGGTTGCAGTAGTAGTTCTAGCAATAGTCGCAGTAGGAGTAGTACTAGCAAATGCCGTAGTAGTAGTAGCTGCAGTTATAGTAGCAGTAGTAGTCATTGTAGTAGCAAGAGTAGTAGTAGTTATTGTTATTGTAGTGGTACTAGTAGTAGTAGTAGCAATAGTACTAGTAGTAGTACTAATAGTAGTAGTTGTAGTAGTAGTAGTAGTAGGAGTGGTAGTAGGAGTTGTGGTGGCAGTAGTAGTAGTAGTAAAAGTATTTATAGTAGCAGTACTAGTCATAGGAGGAGGAGGAGTAGTAGTAGTAGCCGTAGTAGTAATAGTAAGTCATTATAGTAGTGGTAGTAGTAGTAATCATAGTAGTCACCGTAACAGTTGCAGTTGTAGTAGTAGTAGTAGTAGTAGTAGCAATAGTAGTAGTAGTAATAGCAGTAGGAGTAGTAGCAGCAATAGCAGTTGTAGAAGAAATAGTAGTAGCAGTAGCAGTAGTAGCTACAATAGAAGTAGCAATAGTAGTAGTAGTATTACCAGCAATAGCAACAATAGTAGTAGCAATAGTAGTCTAGTAGAAATAGTAGTAGTCATAGTAAGGGTTGTAGTTGTAGAAGCAGTGGTAGCATTATTGTCAATAGTAGCAATGGTGGTGGTAGTAGTAGTAGTAGCAGCAGTAGAAGTAGTTGTAGTAGTAGTAGCAGTACTAGAAGTAGTACTCGGAGTAGTAGTAGTAGTAGTAGTAGTAGTAGTAGTAGTAGTAGTAATAGTAATAGTAGTAGTAGTAATAATAGTAGTAGTAGCAGCAGCAGTAGTAGCTATAGTAGTAGTCATTGTTGTAGTTGCGATTGCAACAGTGGCAGCAGCCTTATTAGCAGCAGAAGTAGTAGTAGTAGTACTAGCAGCAGTGTATCAGTCATAGCAATTGGAGTAGTTATACCAGTTGTAGTAATAGTAGCAATAGTAGCTATAACAAGAGGAGTAGTAGTAGTAGTTGCTGTAGTAGTTGAAATAATAGTAGTTGCAGTAGTAGTTATGGTAGTAGTAGTTGTATGATAACTAGTCGTAGTACTGGTAGCAGTAGCAGTAGTAGTAGAAGTAGTAGTAGTAGTAACAGTAGTAGGAGTAGTAGCAATAGAAGTGTTAGTAGTTGTATCAGTTGTAGCAGTAGTAGAAGTTGTAGTAGGTAGAGTAGTAGTAGTATGATAATTATTCATAGTAGCAGTAGCAGTAGTTGTTGTTGTAGCGATAATAATAGTAGCAGTGGTTATATTATCGATAGTTATGGTAGTAGCAGTAGTAGACATTGTGGTAGTAGTAGTAGTAGTCGTTATAGTAGTAGTAGCAGAAGTAGAAGTAGTAGTAGCAGCAGTAGTAGTAGTTAATGTCGTAATAGTTGTGTTCGTAGTAGCAGAAGTACCAGTCATAGCAGTAGTTGTAAAAGTAGTAGCAGCATCAATAGTAGTAGTAGTAGTAGTAGAAGTAGTAGTGGTTGTGATCGCAGTAGTCACAATGGTAGCGGTAGTAACAATAGTAGCAATAGTAGTAGTAGTAATAGTAGTGGTATGAGAAGTACAAGAGTAGTTGTTGGAGGAGGAGAAATAGAGTAGTAGCTATAGTAATTGTCGTAGTTTTAGTTATAGTATTAGTAGTAGTAGTAGCAGTAATAGAGGTAGTATTAATAATAGTAGCAGTTGTAGTAATAGTAGTAATTATAATAGTTATTATTGTTGTTGTTGTTGTTGTTGTAGTTGCAGTAGTAGCAGTAAAAGCAGTAATAGCAGTAGTAGTATTCATGGCGATATTAGAAGTAGTAGAAGTAATAGTAGTTGTACTAGTTGTAGTAATTGCAATAGAACTATAAATAGCAGTTGTAGTGGTTGTAGTAAAAGTAGTAGTAGTAGAAGAGGTAGTAGAAGCAATAGTAGTAGTAGTAGTAGTAGCAGTAATGGTAGTGTAAGTAGCTGTGGTCGTAATTATCGTAGTTGTAGTAGTAAAAGTAGTAGTAGTAGCTATAGTTGTAGTATAGTAGCAATAGTAGTTGTAGCAGAAGTAGTAACTATAGTAGGAGTAGTGAAAGTTGTAGTAGTAGTACTAGTAGTAGCAGAAGTAGTATTAGCAGTGGTAGCAACAACAATAGATGCAGTTGTAGTAGTAGTAGTAATAGTATTACCAGTAGTAGTTGTGGTAGTAGTTGTAGTAGGAGAAATAGTAGTAGTAGCAGTAGTATCAGAAGTAGTAGTAGCAGTTGTAGCAGTCATAGTAGTAGTAGTCGTAGAAGTAGTTGTTGTTGTTATAGTAGCAGCAGCAGCAGCAGTAGTAGTAATAGTAGTAGTAGCAATAGCAGTAGTATCAGTAGTAGTGGTAGCAATAGTAGCAACAGTAGTGGTAGCAATAGTAGCAGTAGCAGTAGCAGTAGTAGTAGCAATAGTAGCAGCAGTAGCATTTGTAATATTTGTAGCAACAATTGCAGCAGTAGCATTTTTAATAGTAGTAGGTATAGTATTTGTCGCATTAGCAGTTGCAGTAGCATGAGTGGAAGTAGTAGTTGTTGTAGTAGGAATAGTAGTAGTATTAGTAGTAGTTGTACAAGTAGTAGTGATTATTGCAGTAGTAGGAGTAATAGTAGTAGCAGTAGAGTAGCAGTAGACGCAATAGTAGTTGTAGTAGTAGCAAAAGTAGTACTAGTAGTAGTAGAGTAGTAGTAGTAGTGGTGGAAGTTATGGCTGGAGCAATTGTAGTAGTAGTAGTAGAAGATGTAGTAGTGGCAATAGCTGTAGCTATAGCAATTGTATGAGTTGTAGTAGTAGTAGTAGTTGGACTATGACTAGTAGTAGTAGTGGTAGTTGTTGTTATTGTTTCTACAGTAGTAGAAGTAATTCTTGTAGTTGTGGTGGTAGTAGTAGTAGTAGTGGTTGTAGTAGTTGTAGTAGTAGTAGTACTTATAGAAGTAGTAGAGGTTGTAGTAGCAATAGCAGTAGTAGTAGCTGTTGTAGTAGCAATAGCAGTAGTTGTAACTGTTGTAGTAGCAGCAGTAGTAGTAGTAGCTGTTGTAGTAGCAGTAGCAGTAGTAGTAGTAGTAGTCATTGTTGTAGTAGTAATAGATGTAGTAGTTGTAGCAATCACAGCAGTAGTAGTAAACGAGGTAGTAGTAGCAATAGTAGCAGCATCAACAGTAGTAGTAGTAGCAGTAGTATTGGCTGTAATCACAGCAGTCACAGTGGTAGTAGTAGTAGCGATAGTAGCAGTAGTAGTAGTAATAGTAGTAGTAGTATTAGTTGTGGTAGTAGTAGCTGTGGTCGTAGTAGTAGAAGTAGTAGTTGTAGTATGAGAAGTATAGTAGTTGTTGTTTTTGCAATAGTAGTAGTAGTAATAGTAGTAGCTATAGTAGTAGTAGTAGAAGTAGTAGTGGTCGTAATAATTGTAGTAGTAGTAGTAGAAATAGAGTCATAGTAGCAGTCGTAGTATTAGTAGTAGTGGTGGTGCTAGCAGTAGTAGTAGCAGCTGTAGTAGAAGTTCTAGTAGTAGTAGTAGTTTCAGTAGTATTAGTAGTAGTAATAGAAGTTGAAGTAGTAATAGTAGAAGTACTAGTAGTAGTTATTGTTGTTATTGTAGAAATAGTAGTAGAAGTAGCTATAGTTGCAGTAGAAGCTGTAATAGTAGTAGTAGTATTAGTGGCTGTTGTAGTAGTAGTAGTAGGTGTACTAGTTGTAGTAGTTGCAATTACACTAGTAGTGGCAGTTGTAGTAGTAGTAGTAGCAGTAGTAGTAATCGTAGGGGATATAGTAGAAGTTGTAGTAGAAGCAATAGTAGCAGAAGTAGGAGTTGTGGTTATAGTAATAGTAGTAGTAGCAATTGTAGCAGTTGTAGCAGTAGTAGCAATTGTGATAGTATAAGTACCCGTAGTAGTAATGGTAGTAGTTGTAGTAATAAAAGTAGTAGTAGTAGCTATAGTTGTACTTAGAGTAGCAGTAGTTGTTGTAGCAAAAGTAGTAACTATAGTAGGAGTAGAGGTAGTTGTAGTAGTAGTAGAAGTAGAAGCCGTAGTAGCAGCAGCAGCAGTAGCAATAGCGGTAGTCGCTATAGTAGTAGTAGTAGTAATATTATTACCAGTAGTAGTTATGGTAGTAGTAGTAGTAGTAGGATAAATATTAGTAGTAGAAGTAGTGGCAGAAGTAGTAGTAGCAGTTGTAGCAATCTTAGTTGTCAAAGTCATCATAGTAGTAGTCATAGTAGCAATAGTAGTTGTAGAAGTAGTTGTTGTAGAAAAAGTAGTAACTATAGTATGAGTAGAGGTAGTTGTAGTAGTAGTAGAAGTAGCAGCAGCAGTAGCAATAGCGGTAGTCGCTAGAGTAGTAGTAGTAGTAATAGTATTACCAGTAGTAGTTATGGTAGTAGTAGTAGTAGGAGAAATATTAGTAGTAGAAGTAGTGGCAGAAGTAGTAGTAGCAGTTGTAGCAGTCTTAGTAGTCAAAGTCATCGTAGTAGTAGTCATAGTAGTAGTAGTTGTTGTAGCAGCAGTAGTAGTAGTTGTAGCAGCAACAGTAGTAGTAGGAGCAGTAGTAATAGTTGTAGTAGTAATAGTAGTAGTTGTAGTAGTAGTAGTCCTCAGCTCGTCGTCGGCGTCGTAAGTAGACGTACCAATCGTCCGGGTCGTCGATAGCATTAGCGAAGTAAGTAAGTATAGTAGTGGTAGGTTCGTAGTAAGTAGCTCATAGTAGCAATAGTAAAATAAGTATGAGTAGTAGTTGATACGAGTAGGGTGTTTGTTGTGTAGTAGTACAATAATATTCGTAGTAGTAGTAGCAGTAGAGCTATAGTAGAAGCAGTAGCAGTTGTAGTAGTAGTGGAAGTAGTACTAGCAGAAGTAGTAGCTATAGTGGCTGCTGCAATAGTAGTAGTAGTAAGAGAAGTAAGACTAGTAGTAGTAGTACTAGGAGTAGTAGTAGTAGTGACAATAGTAGTGTGGTGGTAGTTTTTGTCATTGCTCCTACAGTAGTTGAAGTAGTTGTTGTAGTTATTATTGTACTAATAGTTGTGGTTCTAGTAGTTGTAGTTGTAGTCGTTGTTATAGTAGTTGTAGGGGTAATAATAGAAGTAGTTGCAGTAGTAGTAGTAGTAGTAGTAGTAGTAGAAGCAGAAGCAATAGTAGCAGTAGTTATGGTAGTAGTAGTAGTAGAAGAAGAAGAAGAAGCAGAAGCAATAGTAGCAGTAGTTGTAGTAGTAGGTGTACTAGTAGCGATAATAGGAATAGTTGTAGTAGTAGTAGTAGTAGAAGTAGTAGCAGCAGTAGTAGTAGTCATTGTTGTACTAGTTCTGTTGGCAGTAGCAGTAGTAGTAGTAACAGTAGTAGTAGAAGTTGTAGTAGTAGTACTAGTAGTAGTAGCAGTTCTCATGGTACCAGTAGTAGTAGTAGTTGTTGTTGTAGAAGTAGTAGTAGCCATCACAGAAGTAGTTGCAGAAGTAGTAAAACTAGGGGAAGTAGTAGTAGAAGGAGTAGTAGTATTAGAGTAATAGAAGTTGTAGTGGTAGTAGCAATAGCAGTAGCAGTTTTAGCAGTGGTAGTAATTATAGTTGAATTAGTAGCAGCAGTAGTAATAGCAGTAGTAGTAGCAGTCGTAGTTGTAGTTGTAGTAGCTATAGTAGTAGTTGCCGTAGTGGTAGTAGGAGCAATAGTAGCAGTAGTAGTAGTAGTAGTAGCAGCAGCAGTAGTAGTAGAAGTAGTAGTAGTAGTACTAGAATTAACAGTAGTTGTAGCAGTGGTAGCAGTAGCAGTAGTAGTATTTTTAGGAGAAATAGTAGTAGTAGCTCTTGGAGCAGTAAAAGTGGTAGTACTAATAGTAGTATTAGTAGTAGTAGTGGTGGTCGTGTTAGCAGTAGTTGTAGTAGTAGTAGGAGTAGCAGTAGTAGTAATCGTGGTAGCAGCAGTAGTCGTAGTTGTTGTAGAAGCAATAGTAGCCATAACAGTAAGTTACAGAAGTAGAAGAAGTAGGGGAAGAAGTAGTAATAGTTGTAGCAGTAGTTGTAGCAGCAGCAATGATAGTAGTGGTAAAAGGGGTAGTACTATTAGTAGTAGTAGTAGTCTTACTAGTAACAGAATTAGTAGTTGTAGCGGTAGTAATTGCAATAGTAGTAGTAGTAGTGCTAGCAGTAGTAGCAGTTACAGTAGCTGTAGCAATAGCAGTAGTAGTAGTTATAGTAGCTGTAGCAATAGCAGTAGTAGTAGTAGTATGAGCAGCAATGGCAGTAGTAGCAGTAGTAGTAGAAGTTGTAATAGTAGTAGCGATAGTAGTTGTAGTAGCAGTACTAGTATTAGTAGCAATGGTCGTAGTTGTAGTAGTGGTAGTAGTTGTTGTAGGAGCAGCAACAACATTAGTAGTAGTAGGAGTAGTACTAATAGTAGTAGTAGTAGTAGCAGCAATAGTTGTAGTAGTAGTTCTAGCATTAGTAGTTATAGTAGCAGTAGTTGCAGCCATAGTAGTAGCTACAGCTGTAGTGGTAGTAGTCGTATCAGTTGCAATAGCAGTAGCAGTAGTAGTAGCAGTACTAGTTGCAGGAGTAGTAGTAGTAGTACCAATAGTAGTAGTCGTAGTAGCAACTATAGCAGTAGTAGTGGGATAGTAGTATTTGCAATAGCAGTATTGATAGTAGTAAGATTAGTAGTAGTAGTAATAGTAGTAGTATTAGCAAAAGTAGTAGCAGTAGTATTAGTAGAAGTAGTAGCAGTTGTAATCGTAGTAGTAGCAGTAGTAGTTAGAGTAGAACTGGCAGAAGCAGTAGCAGCAGTAGTGGCAGGAGGAGTAGTAGTAGTACAAGTAGTAATAGTTGTAGAAGTAGTCGCAGCAATAACAGTCGTATTAGGGGTAGTAATAGCAGTGGTAGCAGCCGTAGTAACAATAGTAGTTGTGGTAGAAGTCGAAGCTATAGTAGTAGTAGTAGTAGAAGCAGCAGTAGCAGTAATAGTAGAAGCAGCAGTAATTGTAGAAGTAGTAGTAGAAGCTGCAGTAGGAGTAGTAGCAGCAGTAGTAGTAGCAGTAATAAGAAAAGTAGTAGTTGCAATAGTAATAAAAGTAGTAGTAGCAGTAGTAGGAGGAGGAGGAGGAGAAGCAGTAGTAGTAGTAGCTGTGGCAGGGGTTATAGTAGGCGTAGTAATAATAGTAGTAGTTGTTGTTATTGTTGTTGTTGTAGTAGTAGCAGTAGTAGCAGTAGTAGTAGCAACAATAGTAGAAGTAGCACTAGAAGTAGTACTTGTAGTAATAGTTGTAGCAATACTAGTAGCAGCAGTATTAGTAGCAAAAATTGCAATAGAAGTAGTAGTAGTTGTTGTAGTTGTAGTGGTTGTAGTAGTTGTAGCAGCAGCAGCAGTAGTCGTAGTAGTAGCAGTAGGAGTAGTAGTAGTAGCAGGAATAGCAGTAACAGGAGTAGTAGTAGTCGTAGTAATAATAGTAGCTAAAAAAGTAGCAGCAGTATTAGTGGCAGAAATTGCAGGAGTAGTAGTAGTAGTAGTAGTAGTAGTAGTACTAGTACTAGTAGTAGTAGTTGCAGTCGGAGTACTATTAGTAGCAGCAGGTGTAGGAGTAGAACTTGTAGTAGTAGTAGCAAAAATAATAGTACCTATTGTAGTAGCAGCAGTAGTACTAGTAGTAGAAGTAGTAGTAGTAGTGGTAGTAGTAGTATTAATAGTAGGAGTATTAGGAGCACTAGTAGTTATAGTAGTAGTAGTATTAATAGCCGGAATAGTAGTAATAGTAGTAGTAGTGGTGGTAAATTGTATTTGTAGTATTGGTCGTAGTAGTGGTTGTAATGGTAGTAGTAGCCATTGTGCTAGTAGTAGCAATAGTAGCAGGCATAGTAGTACTAGTAGTAGCAGTAGTAGTAGTAGTAGTAGTAGCAATAGTTATTATCGAAGTAATAGTAGTAGTTTTGGTACAAGTACGAGTAGTAGAAATAGTAGTAGTAGTAGTAGTGGTAATAGTATTAGTAGTAGTTGTAGTAGAAGTAGTATTAGAAGTAGTGGTAGTAGCAGTAGTAGGTGTTGTGGCAGCTACAGTAGTAGTAGTAGTAGAAGTAGTAGTAATTTTAGTTGTAAGAGTAATAGTAGAAATAGTAGTTGGGGTCGGGGTAGCCGTAGTAGTAGGAGTAGTAGTCGTAGGAGTAGTAGTGCTAGTAATAATAGTAGTAGTAACAGTAGTTGTAGTAGTATTTGTTGTAGTAGTAGTAGCTGTTGTAGTAATTGTGGTAGTAGTAGTAGTAGCAACATCGGTAGTAGTTGTTGTAGAAGTAGCAATGGTAGTTGTTGCGGAAGTTGTAGTAGTAGTAATAGTAATAGTAGTAGTAGTAGCAGTAATAGTAATAGTAGTACTAATAGTAGCAATATTAGTAGTAGTAGTGGTAGGAGTAGTTGTAGTAGTGTTAGTAGAACTAGTAATACTAGTAGTAGTAGTAGTAGTAGTTGTTGTTGTTGTTGTAGAAGCAACAGTGGAAGTAGGAATAGGTGTTGGAGCAGGAGTGGTAGTTGGTGTTATCCTCGCGATTGTCAAAGTTGTAGTAGTAGTGCAGTACAAGTAGTAGAGCAGTAATAATAGTAGTAGTACTAGTAGTAGTAGTTGTAGTCATAGAAGTAGTGGTAGCAGTAACAATAGTAGTAGTGATAGTAGCAGCAGTGGCAGTTGTATTAATAGCACAAGAAGTTGTAGGGGGAGTATTAGAAGTAGTAAGAGCAGTAGTACTAGTAAGTTGTAGTAGTAGTAGCAGTTGTTGTAGTAGTATTAGTAGTAGTTGAAGGAGTAGTATGAGTAGTAGTAGTAGTAGTAGTAGTAGTAGTAGTGGTAGAAATAGTCGAAGTAGTGGTAGTAGTAGCAGTAGAAGTACTAGTTGTTGCAGGAGTAGTAGTAGTAGCTGCAATAGTAGTAGTAGTAGTAGTAGAAGCCGTAATATTAGTAGTAGTAGTAGTAGCAACAGAAGTAGTAGTAGTAGTAGTGGTGGTGGTGGTGGTACTAGTAGTAATGGTGGTACAGTAGATTTAATAGAGTAGTAGTAGTTATGGTAGCAGTAGCCGCCGCAGCAGCAGCAGCAGCAATAGCAGCAGTAGTAGAAGTAGTAGTAGTTGTAGTAGTAGTAGTAGCAGCAATAGCATTAGGAGTAGGAGTAGTTGTAGTAGTAGTAGTAGTTGCAGCGGTAGTAGAAGTAGCAATAATAGCACTAGTAGTAGTAGTAATATTAGCAGTAGCAGCAGCAATAGTAGTAGTAGTTGTTATAGCAGCAGCAACAACAATAGTAATAGTAGTTGTTGTAGCAGTTGCAGCAGTAGTAGCAGTAGCAGTTGTAGTAGTAGTAATCTTAGCAGTAGCAGTAGCAATAGTAATAGTAGTACTAGCAATAGTTGCAGCAGCAGTAGTAGTAGTAGTGGTAATAGTAGTAAAAGAACTTGTAGCTGAAGTTGTAACATTAGTAGTAGGAGTAGTAGTCGTAGTAGTAGTAGTTGCAGTCGGAGTACTATTAGTAGCAGCAGGTGTAGGAGTAGAACTTGTAGTAGTAGTAGCAAAAATAATAGTACCTGTTGTAGTGGCAGCAGTAGTACTAGTAGAAGTAGTAGTAGTAGTGGTAGTAGTAGTATTAGTAGTAGGAGTATTAGGAGCACTAGTAGTTATAGTAGTAGTAGTATTAATAGCCGGAATAGTAGTAATAGTAGTAGTAGTGGTGGTAAATTGTATTTGTAGTATTGGTCGTAGTAGTGGTTGTAATGGTAGTAGTAGCCATTGTGCTAGTAGTAGCAATAGTAGCAGGCATAGTAGTACTAGTAGTAGCAGTAGTAGTAGTAGTAGTAGTAGCAATAGTTATTATCGAAGTAGTAGTAGTAGTTTTGGTACAAGTACGAGTAGTAGAAATAGTAGTAGTAGTAGTAGTGGTAATAGTATTAGTAGTAGTTGTAGTAGAAGTAGTATTAGAAGTAGTGGTAGTAGCAGTAGTAGGTGTTGTGGCAGCTACAGTAGTAGTAGTAATTTTAGTTGTAGAAGTAATAGTAGAAATAGTAGTTGGGGTCGGGGTAGCCATAATAGTAGGAGTAGTAGTCGTAGGAGTAGTAGTCCTAGTAATAATAGTAGTAGTAACAGTAGTTGTAGTAGTACTTGTTGTAGTAGTAGTAGCAGTTGTAGTAATTGTGGTAGTAGTAGTAGTAGCAACATCGGCAATAGTTGTTGTAGAAGTAGCAATGGTAGTTGTTGCAGAAGTTGTAGTAGTAGTAATAGTCATAGTAGTAGTAGTAGCAGTAATAGTAATAGTTGTACTAATAGTAGCAATATTAGTAGTAGTAGTGGTAGGAGTAGTTGTGGTAGTGTTAGTAGAAGTAGTAATACTAGAAGTAGTAGTAGTAGTAGTAGTAGTAGTAGTAGTAGTTGTTGTTGTTGTTGTATGAGCAACAGTGGAAGTAGGAATAGGTGTTGGAGTAGGAGTGGTAGTTGGTGTTATCCTCGCGATTTTCATAGTTGTAGTAGTAGTGCAGTACAAGTAGTAGAACAGTAATAATAGTAGTAGTACTAGTAGTAGCAGTTGTAGTCATAGAAGTAGTGGTAGAAGTAACAATAGTAGTAGTGATAGTAGCAGCAGTGGCAGTTGTATTAATAGCACAAGAAGTTGTAGGGGGAGTATTAGAAGTAGTAAGAGCAGTAGTACTAGTAAGTTGTAGTAGTAGTAGCAGTGGTTGTAGTAGTATTAGTAGTTGTTGAAGGAGTAGTATGAGTAGTAGTAGTAGTAGTAGTAGTAGTAGCAGTAGAAATAGCCGAAGTAGTGGTAGTAGTAGTAGTAGAAGTACTAGTTGCTGCAAGAGTAGTAGTAGTAGTAGAAGCCGTAATATTAGTAGTAGTAGTAGTAGTAGTAGTAGTGGTACTAGTAGTCATGGTGGTCCCAGTAGATTTAATAGAGTAGTAGCAGTTATGGTAGCAGTAGCCGCAGCAGCAGCAGCAGCAATAGCAGCAGTAGTAGCAGTAGTAGTAGTGGTAGTAGTAGTAGTAGCAGCAATAGCATTAGGAGTAGGAGTAGTTGTAGTGGTAGTAGTAGTTGCAGCGGTAGTAGAAGTAGCAATAATAGCACTAGTAGTAGTAGTAGTATTAGGAGTAGCAGCAACAATTGTAGTAGTAGTTGTTATAGCAGCAGCAACAACAATAGTAATAGTAGTTGTTGTAGCAGTTGCAGCAGTAGTAGCAGTAGCAGTTGTAGTAGTAGTAATCTTAGCAGTAGCAGTAGCAGTAGTAGCAGTAGTAGTAGTAGTAGTAATGGTAATAGTAGTAAAAGAACTTGTAGCTGAAGTTGTAACATTAGTAGTAGGATTACTAGTTGCAGCAACAGTAATGGTAGTTGTAGTAGTTGCATTATTAGGAGTAGTAACACCGATAGTAGTAGTAGTTGTAGCAGCAATTTTAGTAGTTGTTTTAGTAGTAGTAGTAGAAGTAGTATTATTAGTAGCAGTAGTAGCAGAATTTGTAGTTGTAGTAGTCGCAGTAGTTACTGTTGAATCAGCATTAGTAGTGGCAATATCAGCAGTTGCAGAAGTAGTAGAAGTAGTAGCAGTGAAATTAGTAGAAGTAGTAGTTGTAGTTGTAGCAATAGTTTTAGTAGCAGAAGTAGCAGTGGCAGTAGCAGTAGTAGTTGCAGTAGTAGTAGTAGAAGGAGTAGCAGTCTAGTGGCAGTAGTAGAAGTAGCAATTATGGTAGTAGTAGTAGTGTCAGTAGTAGCGATAGTAGTAGCAGTAATAGTTGCTGGAGCTGTAGTAGTAGTCATAGCAATAGTAGCAGTAGCAGTAGTAGCAGCAGCAGTAGTAGTATTAGTAATAGTTGTAGTAGCAGCAGCAGTAGCAGCAACAGTAGTAGTTATAGTAGTAGCAGTAGCAATAGTAATAGTGGTGATAGCACTAGTAGTGGTAGTAGTAGCAAAAGTAGTAGTAGTAGTACAAGTTGTAGTAGTAACAAATGCAGTAGTAGTAGTAGTAACAACTGTAGTAGTAATAGTAGTATTAGGAGTAGGAGAAGCAGTTGTAGCAGCAACAGATGCAACAGTAGTAGTAGTTGCATTAGTTGTAAGAGTAGTAGTAATAGGAGTAGTAGTAGTAGTAGTGGCTTTAGTAGCAATAGTAGTAGTAGTAGTTACACTAGTAGTAGCAATAGTAGCTATAGTAGTATAAGTAGTAGTTATAGCAAAAACAGTAGTAGCAGTAGTGGCAGTAGCTATAGTAATAGTAATAGCAGTAGCAGAAGAAGCAGTAGTTGTTGTTGTAGTACTAGTAGTAGTAGCAATAGTCATAGTAGTGGTAGTAGTACTAGTAGTAGTAGTCATAGCAAAAGTAGTAGCAGTAGCACAAGTAGTACTAGAAGTAGAAGTCATAGAAGTAGTAGTAGCAGTCATTGTAATAGCAGTCATAGTAGTGGTAGCAGCAGTAGTAGTAGCGGCAACAACAACAGTAAAAGCAGAAGTTGTGGTAGTAGTAGTTCTAGTCATAGTAGTAGCAATATTCATAGTAGTAGTAGTTATTATTGCGGTAGTAGTACTAGTAGTAGCAGTCATAGCAAAACTAGTAGTTATAGTACAAGCAGTAGGAGAAAGAAGTTGTAGCAATAGTAGTAGTACTTATAGTAGTAGGAGATGTACTACTAGTAGTTATAGTAGTAGTAGTACCAGTAGCAACCGCAAAAGTAGCAGCAGCAATAATAATAGTAGTAGTAGTAGTAATAATAATAGTAGCAGTAGTAGCAGTAGTCGAAGCTATAGTAGTAGTTGTAGTAGTATTAGTGTTAGTAGTATTAGTAGTATTTGCAGCAGTAGTTGTGGTAATAGTAGTAGTAGCAGCAGCTGAAGTAGTAGTAGTGAGAGCAGCAGTAGTAATAGTAGTACTAGCAGAAGCAGCATCAGCAGCAACAACAATAGTAGCAGAAGTACTAGTAGTATTGGCAATGACAAAAGCATTAGTTGTGGTAGTAGATATAGTAGTAGCAGTAGCAGCTGTAGTAGTAGTTATGGTAGTAGCAATAGCAGCTGTAGTAGAAGAAGTAGTAGCAGTTGTAGTAGTGCCAGGAATAGTAGTACTGCTACTAGTTGTAGCTAAAGTAGTTGTAGTAGCAGTAGTAGTATTAGTTTTTGTAGTTGTAGAAGTAGTAGTACTAATAGTAGTTGTAGTTGTGGTAGTAATAATAGTTGTAGTAGTAGTAGTAGTGGCCGTTGTAGTAGCTGTAGCAGTAAGAGGAGGAGTAGTAGTAGTAGCAGTAGTAGTGGTTGGAGTAGTAGAACTAGTAGCAGTAGCACCAGTAGTAGTAGTAGCAGTAGCAGAACTAGTAGCAGTAGCACCAGTAGTAGTAGTAGCAGTAGCAATAGCAATAACAATAGTACTAGTAGTACTACAAGTAGTAGCAGTAGTGATAGCGATAGTAGATGCTGTAGTAGTAGAAGTAATAGTTATAGTATGCAAAGTAATAGTAGTGGTAGTAGTAGTAGTAGTAGTCGTAGTTGTAGTAGTAGTAGAAGTATTAGTAGTAGTAGTTGTTGTTGTTGTTGTGGTAGAAGTAGTAGTGGAAGCATTAGTTGCAGCTAAAGTAGAAATAGTAGTAGTAGTAGTAGCTGTAGAAGTAGTAGTAGTAGTGGCAGTAGCAGCTGGCCTAGTTGTAGTAGTAGCAATAGTAGTACTAGTAGCAGTAGTAGTAGTCGAAGTGGTTGTAGTAGTAGTAGTAGGAGTAGTACTTGTTGTCCAAGTATTAGTAGTAGTAGTAGTAGTAGTAGTAGTAGAATTAGTAGTAGTAGTATTGGATGTACTAGAAGTAGTAGTAGTAGTAGTAGTAGTAGTAGAAGCAGTAGTGGTAGTAGTAGTAAAAGCTGTAGCGGTAGTAGTAGTAGTAGTAGATGTTGTTGTAGTAATAGAAGTAGTAGTAGAAGTATTAGTAATAGTAGCAGTAATAGTAGCAGTAGTGCTAGTAGGAGTAGTATTAGGAGAAGTAATAGTAAGTGTAGGAGTAGCAGTGTGTGTAGCAACCAAAGTAGTAGCTGAAGTAGCAATAATATTAGAAGTATTAGAAGTAGTAGGAGTATTAATAACAACACCAGAAATAGCTTTCGTAGTAGTAATTGTAGTAGTTTGAACACTAGTTGCATTAGTTGTAGTAGTAGTAGCAATAGCAGCAGTAGTAGTAGTTATACTAGTAGCAATAATAGTAGTAGTAGTAATAGTAGTAGTAGTAGTAGTAGTAGTAGTAGTAGCAGCAGTAGTAGTAGTAGAAGTAGAAGTAGTAGTAGTAGTACTAGTAGAATTAGGAGTAGCAATAATTGTTGTAGCAACAATAGTAGTAGTTATGGTAGTAGCAGCAGAAGTAGTTGCAGTAGTTGTAATATTAGTTGTTATAGTAGTAGTTGTAATAGTAGAAGGAGTTTGAGTAATAGTAGTAGTAGTAGTAAGAAAAGTAGTAGTAGTGGTAGTAGTAACAGTAGTAGTTGTCATAATAGTAGCAGGAGAAGTAGTAGCAATAGTAGTACTAGTATTTGTAGTAGTATTATTAGTAGTTGTTGTTCTAGTAGTAGTAGAAGTAGTAGCAGCAGTAGTAGTGGTAGTAGAAGTAGTCATAGTATTATAGGGAGTAGCGGTGGCAGTAGTAGAAGTAGCCGTAGTAGTAATAGTAATAGTAGTTGTAATAGTAGTGGTAGTTGTAGTAGTGTAGTAGTACTCGAGTTAGTGGTAGTAGTTGTTGTTGTTGTAGTAGTGTAGTAGTACCTATTTAGTAGTCGTAGTAGTAGTTGTTGTAGTAATAGCAGTAGTGGTAGTTGTAGCAATCATAGTAGGAGTAGTAGACAGAGTAGTAGTAGTAGTAGTAGAAGTAGTAGTTGTGGTAGCAGAAGCAGTATTAGCAGTATTTGTAGTAGTACTAGTTGCAATAGTAGTAGTAGCGGTTGTAGGATTAGTTGCAGTGGAAGTAGTACTAGTAGTGGAAGTAGTCGTAGTAGTAGCAATAGTAGTGCTAGTAACAGTAGTAATAGCAGTAGTAGAAGTAGTCTTCATGGTACTAGTAGTCTTACTCGCAAGAATTGTAGTTGTAGTAGTGGTAGTTGTAATAGTAGCAGCAATAGTAGTAGTAGTAGTAGTAGTAGTAGTAGTAGTAGTAGTAGCAGTAGTGGGAGTAGTAGCAGCAGTAGTAGAAGTAGTCTTCATGGTACTAGTAGTCTTATTCGCAAGAACAATAGTTGTAGTAGTGGTAGATGTAGTAGTAGTGCAGTAGTAGTAGTTGTAGTAGTAGTAGTAGTAGTAGTAGCAGTAGTGGGAGTAGTAGTAG